>JAVSBS010016932.1:161875-252143 GCA_033124195.1 Coracias cyanogaster
TTTTTTTTTTTTTTTTTTTTTTTTTTTCTGAAATATCTGAAACTTTCCAGTTTTATTCTTGTTTATTGCCAATACATGGAAGTTGGTTTATCTTTCTCGAGAGATTTCTACTGTTGTACTCAACATCCTATGCCACAATAGGCTGTTGAAGGAATGCATTGGTAGGAAAACAAAAAAAACTTCAGTTCTGTCCTTTCTAGAACCTTTCTAAAGACAGAGTGCACGCTATTCTTTTTGTATGGCAAAAAACCAGGGGGAGCTGCATTTATTCATAATTATTGCTGCCTTATTTCAGGGGAACTGCACAGATCTGCTCTAACAAGCAAAAGCAAGATCGTACTTTTGAATGATGGCTGGTAAATGAATAGGGCTCAATTTTAGGAAAAGACAAATCTATTTTGGCAGTAAGCAGCTGGCTTTACTGCCTTCTGAGTATCACTTGTTAGTCATTCTGCACAGTCTGTATTTCTGTAAACTGTTGCAAACAAAATGATAAATTATTGCCGAGAAAAGTTATGAGCAAATCTGATATTTCAAATCTGAATTGTGGAATTCTATGGAAAATTTTGTAATACAATGTTATAGTCTTTATTTCTCATAGTCTTTCTTTGTCAAATAATTTTATGTGCTTTATTCCATGAACCATTCTCATTATATTTTATTTAGAAGCTTGTTTTCCTGTGAGTTTATCTCCACATTTCACCTCATTATTTTTCCCATTTATTGTATGCAACAGCACAGGATTTTGAAATAAAAGTATGATCCAGGTGAAGACTTGGTTTTATCTGTGTAAGTGGTAGCAAGCTAAGTGTTTGTGGTTTTCTTTGCTGTGTGGATGATGTGGTTTTCAGATGTCTTGTAATACCTTGCTTTCAGTGGACTATTAAGAATTCAGTATCTTGTCCCATTTAAGCATTTTTTTCCTTTAGGCTTGGATTTTGACATTTACACATTGGTGAGAATTATAGAATCATAGAATCTAATCTATTTGGAGTCATCCTCATCATTAACTACTTCAAAATATGAATGCAGCTCTCAGAACCTAGGTTGTAACTCCCAGATACGAATCTACAGTTTGCTTTTTGTAAGCATTTTACTATAACGAAAAGATATCTCATTTTATCAGAATATACCTCACATGATTTATGGAGGGATTGACTCTGCAGATACTGAGCATAAGATTTCCTTATAGTGATACCTTGGCCCATACTGACTCTCCTGGCTCAGTCCTGGGATACTCGAAAGACACAACAGATTAGAGAGAATACAGTATTTTTCAACCTGTTTATCATAGCTCTGTTCCTATCTTCCACAACGAATTATGTTAATCTGTTTTGTCACTTTTTCATAAGCAAAGATATGGAAGAAAAATTTAAACCTGAATACTTCCAGGCTGATGTTTGAAATGTGGAGGTACATTTTTAATTTAAAATCAGTTTGCCCAACTGCCTTCATCTTGTTGTATTTTCTGAAGTGACAAAGTAGAGAAAATATATTTGAATTACTAAATCACATTCACAAATTTAGTCCAATTTTAAGGCTCAACTGAACAGCAGCCTGCCACTGTAGGGAACTGTTATCTTCCAAGACCATTGCTGGCCAGGAAATGTCTGATATATAAAATGTTTTGGTTTCTTGGTAGGTATGCATGTTTTTGATATTGCAAGTTTTTTCAAGTTAATGTAGCCCAGACTGTGGAGAATGCATGTCTAGTTTGAATCAAAAAGGAATTAATCTCCTGACTTGTTTCAACAGGTAAGTTATAGCTGATGGAACAGTAACATTCAACAGTCTTAATGTGTGAAGTGAGAGAGCTTTGCTTATGTGTTGTGCCATTTAAACAACATTCACTGAATGTCACATCAAATCTTCTTGTCAAAGCCGTCTAACTGATGCCGTTGTCAAAATCTGAGCATTTGACCTCATGCTGTTTTGCCTTCCTAGGAATGCAGGTGCTGGAATGGAATGGCATCCCCTTGACTGGGAAAACCTACGAAGAAGTCCAGAGCATTATTGTTCAACAGAGTGGGGAAGCAGAAATATGTGTAAGACTGTGAGTTTTTCCCCATCTTTCTGTTTCCATTTTTTTTGGCTTTTCATGGCTTTTTTTTTTTGTTGTTAAATTTACAGTTGTTAAGGTGGAACCTTTGTTAGCATGAAGCATCAATGTAGTAATTAGCAAGAGTTCACTGTGAGTGTGGGAGGTCTGTTTGTTCTTTTTTCCTTCTAAAAACATAAGGAAAGATAAGCTGAGGCAGATGTTAGTAATTATGTGTTTATAAACAATGATATCTCCATTGTCAGACCACAATCTCCTTTCATTAGTACACATAAAATTCACTGAATTTACTGGGGTTAGAAAATGATGGTAATTTAGCACTACCTTGACTTATACTGAAATCTGTGTGCTTTAGATGAAAGTCATTTAAGCATCATGAGAAATGTATAAACTTGCATTTATTCCATTAAAGATTTCACCTTAAAAGAACCTTTTATTCTCAGCTCTTTAACAGCATTGCAAATACGTATCAGCCAAGAAGGGGCCATGCTTGGGAGCTGCTTTCTGTCATGACCACTATTCATTTATCTACTTAATACAATAATGAGGGTGTGAGAAAAGAGTTTCTTTTGTCTCAGGCTTCTCATCACTTTCTTTAGGGACCTGAATATGCTCTCAGACTCTGAGAATCCCCAGCACCTGGAGCTGCATGAGCCAGTAAAGGCAGGTGAGCAACAAGCTGTTGCTTTGATATTGTAGGACTGGATAGTAGCTGAAAACTGGATATGATGTAAGCAGGGATATTATTATTGTAAACTCAGGTGTTGCATCCCACATCTTGCCATAGGCAGAAAGGGGACCACACCTTGTATACAAAGCCAAGCATTTATTGTTCGTTCTTATTATTAGCCCAGCTCAATCCATACTGACACAGACTACACTAACTAATTAATACAAAGGAAATCTCAGTAACAATATGGCAACTGACATTTGTTATCCAGGGAAAACCTGCCTCTAGCTACCCCTACATCTATACATGCCACAGAAAACTGTGGCATAATAGTCTCCCTTCAGCAGCTTCTCTGGGCCCTGTGGGCAGAGCTTTCACTCCAGAGGCAGAGCAGCAAGTTGACAGTGTCCTGAGGAATTTGCTGGGGAGTGCGATGATTGTGGTGAGAGTTTTTGATTCCTCCTTGCTGGGAGGTGGACGATGTTGCTGACTCCTTCTTCTTCACTTCAGGATCTGCTTGGGGGCTTTTCTATGTTTTCTAGCATGCCTAGCTGTTTCCTCACTGGTCAGCAGCTTTGCATTGCATAAGATTTGACTGGATATCATACATTTTACTTGTGATATATTCTTGTTCCTTCTGTTGCCCCCAGAATTTATTCTGCCTGGCTCCTGAGTTTGCATCAGTGTCAGTTAACTGGCCAGCAAGTTGCTGGTATCCCTGGGGCCTCAACTGCCGTCATGCATGCGAACCTTGCAGCACTCTGCTGTCAACCCAAGCCTGGGCTCTTATAAGATGCATTCTTAATCTGGAGTCAGAAATACTTCAATCTACATAGTGCAATTACTGTTGTGCCTTTATACATCAAAATTATTGAGAATCATCATTATGCCATATAATTATACATTAAACATAACTCAGACAAATTAAAGTCATAGCCTGGTCATTAGACATTTGCTGTTGCAGCCAGACAAGTTAAAACAAAGCTTTTAGTAAAGTGGAGCAAGTCCAAATAGCACACAAGTCCTAAGACCAATGTTATCTTAATATAAGGCTTGTGGCCTTATATTAATACAGGACCTTATATTAATACAGGCCTTATATTATACAGGACTAACTAACTAGGATACAGGGGTGCAATACAAAGTACTTTGAGTGAAGTGGTAGTGCTTTTGGGGGGATTCCATTCTGTTCAATCAATATCACGACTGCAGGTACCAGTCATAGAATTAGTCATATCTAACCTAACTTTGAACCAACATCCACAGTCTTAGTAGTGATGCAGTCCATCAGCAAGCTCCAGATTAAAAGAGTTTTTCACTCAGCACTTTATAGGTCCACTCTGGGTTCAGTGCTTGCTCTTTTGGCAATCAGTACACAAATTACCTGGATTAAATCCTCCATTTTCTGGCCATGCAACTGTTCCTATCTATTCACATACTTATGATCAAGCTACCTTTTGTTGAAAGTGGATGTTATTGATATTAATTGAAAATGACCACTTTGAGGAAGAGCTTTGAGGCAGAGCTATCCACAATTTTTTTCTTAGTGAACAGATCAAAACCACCAAATACATTCATAGACACTGAAACTGGGTATTGAAAGGACAGATACTAGAATAAACACTGCTTTTCATTAAAGGAGAAAATTCAAAATGAGAAAGAACAGACATAAAGGTAAATTCCCCAATTCTTGTGAGCATTTTTCCTCTTCATCTAGTGGTTTCTGAGTTGGAACGCCTCTGTAGAATCCCTTCTGGCTGCCAAGCCATGTCTTTCTTGCCATCACCTCTGAGGTTTTGCAGACTATTTGTGCTTTGGAAAGCAACAATCTCCATTCCCTCTAGAAAGAAAAAACAAATACAGCCTAGCGGGCAGGATAAGGCTAACATACTGCCTTAAACCTCTTCTGAGAATGTGGAAAGCATGCTGACCCTGGTATCCCTTTAACTCTATGCACTTCAAGGAACATATAAAACCTACTTGACCTCATTTCTCTATTAAAAGGAGATTGCCATCTACAAAGGGTAGATTCTCCTCACTCATTCCCAGGCAGCAGGAAGGGTAATCAAGTTCTAGCACAGATGCCTCACGTAGGTGTGTGTAATAAGGAAAGATGAATCAGGGATTTTACTCAGTTTTACCGAATGTCCAGTTGATTAAAAAAAAAAAAGTTCTTAAAACTTGTTACAATAAAGTTCAGACACTTGGTGAACCTGGGCCGGTTCCAAACAGTGCAAGTTAGCACAGGCAAGTCTTTGAAATTGTTATTTGCTCCAGAATGATTCAGCATGATCAGCAAGGCCTCTTTTGCTTCAGCTGGAGAATAACCTTCTCAGAAGGCTTGTGAGACACCAGTTGACAGCAAATTGAGTAGAAAGATAGGAATTGGGACATTGGTGTTGTGGGGGAGACATCTATTTTTTACAGGTTGCTTTTTGCATCTTCAAAGTATGCAAGTAGATTACATGAAAATTTTTTAAAGATTGTTATCCTGATCCTGTACCATGGCAAGATGAATTTGAATGTGCTAGCAGTTATCACTACAAAGCTGTCTTTAATCCAGTAGATAAAGCGAAGTCCCCAGGGGTTGATCCCAAGCAGCTGGCTGCAGAGCTCCAAAAGGTTTCTCTACAGCAGTCACCTCTGGTTGCTTGCTCAGGAGTGGAAAAGGGATCTCATGTTCACTCTGGAACCACTTCTGCCACCTCCAGCTCTGTTCCCAGCCCTGGTCAGCCTGGTTCTCCCTCAGTGAGCAAAAAGCGTCACAGCAGCAAGGTATGAAACTTCTCAGTTATGCAGCAATAACATTTTGATAACAGGAAGAAACTGCCTGTCTTCTTTAGTGTTGCAAGAAATCACAGCACTTATTGATGAGTTAATTTCTGTGACAGTGATGAGTGTTGATGTTAAGATACAGAATTTGGACACAAGGAAAGGAGATTGTGTGTTTTATCCAAGGTCATAAAGGATTGGGCTCTCTCAGAAAAAAAGATTTCTCAAACTTATTATTCCTAAACAAAATAATAGTCCTTTTCAGTTTTCATTGCTATTACTTTCTGAGTTCATCCTGCATCGTGATGAGGTCCTAGTTTGACAAAACAAGCTGATATTACTAAGACCGTAATTTCCCTCTCTATACTAAGCTACTATTTGAAGTATTACAAGCTATGAATAATCATAGCAATGTTAAACATTTCTTTGAAAGCCAGGGAAAGAATGAAAAATTAATTTTAGTATCAAAATGTGTTTTGTCACTAGGTAATTCCTGTGAACTTGTTAAACTTAATTTCTCATTTTCTTTGCCACATCCTGTCCATTTCTCAGCTGAACTTCCTTCTCCTTGTGCACCCACCTGCACACCTGGAAAGGGCAGAGTAGGAATTTAGTAGCTTTTTCTCACAGCTGAAACTGAAAACTAGATAAGAGAGTCATCTGTCACATTTTTACATTCTGTGTCAAAAAAGTTAACACCTGAAGTGAAAAATCAGTCCTGCAAAGACTGCATTTGTTTAAGCAATTTGCAAGATAGCTAAAGCTTATTGCTAGCTTGAATACCTAGCTTCTCACTGTCTTACTTTTGGAAGCAAAGCTTCACATTGCAGACAAAGTGCTTTCTAGATATTTATTTCTCTGTATATTTTTTTATTCCTTCTTGGGACTGTCAAGTTCCTACTGCATTATTGCTATGTTTTTATTTTCGTGCTATTGAAGCTTCGGCTGTGATTTGAACTACAAATGCATTAGGTACTGTACAAACCAAAACCAAAAATGGTGCCTGCTCATTTCAGATAGCTGTTCAGCATGCTTGCATAACTTTCATGTGAGAGGAAACACAAAAGTCTCTTTCATCCAACAGTTTAGCAAAAACCTTTAATAAATTTATTGATCAGCTTGTTTTGGATAGTCATAGAATCATAGAATCATAGAATGTTAGGAGTTGTAAAGGACCTCTGGAGATCAAGTCCAACCCCCTGCCAGAGCAGGGCCATAGAATCTAGGGCAGGTCACACAGGAATGCATCCAGATGGGTCTTGAAAGTCTCCAGAGAAGGTGACTCCACAACCTCTCTGGGGAGCCTGTTCCAGTGCTCTGTAACCCTCACAGTAAAGAAGTTCCTCCTCATGTTGAGGTGGAACTTCCTGTGCTCTAGCTTGCATCCATTGCCCTTTGTCCTATCGCAGGGCACAAGTGAAAATAGGTAATTCTGTCTTGCCACAATTCCCATAAACTTTTAATGAATTAATTAAGATACAAAATGCACAAGTTAAATCCATATGTCAAGATTTACTGCACCTGACTTCAGGGATCTGTCTGAATTGCCTAATCATCAGGTGAATAGTTGGTTTCATTACAACTTACTCTGGATATTGTGTACATCTACATAAGAACTAGTTTGCCGTGTGCTTTATGTTTACCAGTGAGTCTCACGCACTTCTGAGACTAGATAAAACCTGCCGTTGAAGTGCATGCACTATGTAAAGGAGAGAGTGGGGCTTTTAGTGCAGGTGTCACTATCTACACTGAAACATTTGGTTAGATGAATCATAAAGCTAAATTCACTGAAGACTGTATGGAGATCCCTAAATCCCTGATGTGCTGTGTATTCTGGAGGGGTGCCCCTCTCTGTCCTCATGAGAAAACTGGGTCCCCAGTTTTGGCACTGTAGAAGGTCACTTAAAGTTAGATGCATAAATTTAACCTCCTACTTCACAGACAATTTAGTAATCTTTTATGAAAATTCAGCTGGAGGCTTATAAAGATGAAACAAAAAATTATTAAAACTAATGCCTTTATGTAGGGGATGCAAAAGTCAAAACTAATCAGGTAAATATTTAAAACATTCTTTGCTTATTTCTGAAAATCATGTTGAGATGCATTTCTTTCATAACAACTATAGCTCTTGTTGACTTCTATAGTTTCTTTTCATTGACTGTAGGCCAAGTTTATAATGGTGTTGAGCTCCGTTAGAAGAGAAAGCTACTGCTCATCCTTTCTGGAACTGCTCTTTGCCTTGGGCTGACAGCATTTCTAGGCAGGCTGCAGCCTTGCCAAAGTATCATGACAGACTAAATACCCAAACTGCCTAGATCTTGTTTTTGTGACTATTCTTATTTTTAGCAAGCAAATTTTTTTTACTAAGCTTTTTGTATAGAATATACATTCTGGAAATGTTGTAGGACTGTCTTTGATGTTCTGCAGTGCTGATTCTCTCATATTTAATGTTTTGTGTTATTACCAAAGAGAGTGATAATGCGTAGCATCAGAGCTTGGCATGAAACAAGTTTCATATCATGGTAATGACAACCTTCTCCAGCAGATGCGATGGCATTACAAAGCACAGGCATGCAAGGACTATCAAAAGAAATCAGAATGAAATTAGATTAGCTGTCACAGGAGAGATTTAACCTTTGGGGATCTCAAGCTGACTATATCCTGTGCAGACCTGTTTCTTTTGTAATGCAAATGCATGATCATTCTATGGCACAGATTACATCCAGGATATAAATGCCCAATAGAAACATTTAATTTCTTTTTATCTTGAAGAATGGGTTGTTTTTCTAAATCCTCAGATTCTTTAGCTGCTAGAAAAGTCAGTAATGAAATACTTTTCCTTCTTTTCAAATTAATCCTCACTGTGGCCCTGATAAAGAAAGCTACTTCTTTGCATCTCAGTGTTTCAGTCCAGATCCAACTTCAAAGTTGGCCCAGCTCTGAGCTGGGGTTAGACCAGATGACCTTGGGAGGTCTCTTTCAGCCTAAATTATTCACATTTCTTTAAAATATTTGGGTAGTTCGTAATGGTCAGTTTTAAATCACCTAACATCAGAGAGAAAACAAAATATTTAATATGCTGAATCACAGTCTTGTAAATGAATATAGGGAATTAACAATGATATAGACACATGAAAATGCACATTTATTTTTACAGTCAAGTAGATGAAAGCAAAGTAACTGCACACCTAAAGGGAATTCCACCTTAATGACCTTTGGAAGTTCCCACACAAATTCCTCACACCCATTCCCTTCTCTCTGAACTCCTTCTACGGGATATGTACTTGGACATTCTGTATTACATGATATTTGGAGTGAACAAACTCATTATTTTTGCTATTCAGACTTTTGAAAAATTAGAGCATTTATACTATCCAGCAGTGATCTTGCAGCCTTAGCACAGCTAACTCCATGTTATTTTGTAGCACTGTCAGTATTGTCAGTACTAGCACAAACTAAGTATAATAAAATCCATTTGTAGAGGTGAGGTGTGAGAAATGTAAGCCATGTAAGCCCTGCTTTGAAAGTTTGCATGATGCTCAAGTAGGTCTCCATCTTTGGCAAAAAAAAAGAAAGATATTCTCTCTTTGAATACTCTTTCAAGGACTAAATAAGTTTTAAGAGTAGTCAGCTATCAAACTAAAATACCATTTAAGATTCAGGGTATTTTATAAAGTACTGATGACCTATTTTAGCTATTAGAAAGATTACACTTCTTTAAAAGCTTTGTAAGGTATCAAGAAAAGCTGATTTTAAAATTTTCTCTGAGAATTCTTTTTGAGAGGCACATGCATTTCCAGAAAAATCAACTTTCGGTTTTCTTTCTGACAAAGCTTGTGTTCATAAGGAAACACATCTAGAAGGCAAGGTAAAGCATGTAAACCAAACAGAAATAAGGCAACACAAGACAGTGAATGTAACTATATAATAGGTGGATATGAGTTGTTTTTCTCCTGCGTTTTCATTGCACTAGTGTTTGGCTGGGATTTTTCTGGTTAGTTTTTGTCTGCGGATCTGAGTGACCGAGGGGATGTTGCTTCATCGCTAATCTGAAAAGGGTAATGCATCACCTTGACTTTATGCTCTGGTCCAGGAGAGGTGGGCTCTGCATTGGCCTAAATTAAAACAATTCATATCCAACATCCTGAGAAAATTTCTAATGGCTTTTTTGGAGGATAAGGCAGCATAAAAGAGGTAGATGGGTTTTACTTTTCCCAGAAAGTGAGAGAAACCCTAATAACTCAGAATAATATATCAGACTTCTGATCACATTTGGAAAAATAGGAAAAGATTACTTCTACATTATTCTTCAGAGAATAGTAAGTTTGTCATTGTTTGCATCCTACGTTTTCTGGTGCATCAACCAAGGAAGGAGATGTGGAGACAATGCAAAAATATGGAAATACTGCTACTGAACCAGAGAGAGCTTTCTTGCTTGACTGATGACTTGCAGATTAGAGGTAGGTCCAGGGTGCCTTGAGGGCACCACTGTTTAAGAGAACTGCATATTTTTGAGGGTCCAGGATTGGAAGCAAATGGCGATCCAACTACTAACAAACAGGAGGGAAGAAAAGAGGAAAAAAAGACACCACGGATTTTATTGCTTTACTGAGGAACCTGGAGAAGCTCAGTGATAGAGAACAGAGAAGGAAAAAGCACGATTATACAGCATTGTTAGGGGGAGGACAGAAAACTTAAATTTCATGTCATGGCAAGTGTGTGGAGGAATGTAAAGATGAAGTGCTGTAGCTGAACTGATTATCAGAAAACAGAATAATAAAGCAAAAATATTGTATTAGATATCTTGCAATCACTTATACACATCACTCAGTTTTAGTACCATTCTTTCCACTCTTTCTACCCACTTTCATCTAAAATCAATTTGAACTAGTGTAACCTTTGCCTTTCAATAGAAGTGTGCCTGTGTTGTACTTGACATTGTATTTGTTTTCTCTTTGCAGCATTCACTTTTGTTAGACAGAGTTAGCGCTAGATGTTTTTTCTCCCCATGCCTCCATGTGTGATCAGTTTGCTCAGACTGCAAAAGCTCTGGTGTTTAAGTTGTCCAATTCTGTACTTGTACAAAAGCTGATCAAAAGGGCTGGACTGGACTTTCAGTGCTGTTGGAATACCATAACTATTAGTTTTGAGCATACAAATTGGAGACAGTTAAATGTTTTTTTAAAATATGTGGCAATATAAGCAGCACCTCTTAAAAAAGTTAACTTTGAAAATCTATTATTTCGAATATGTTTATGTGTATATTTGTGAGTGTGTGCCCATGTAATTATTTATGTATTTCAATCTGACAGCCCGCAGAAACCACGAAGTCTGCTTCCCATCCAGTCACTGGAGAAATTCAGGTAAATATGTAGGTTTTACTGTGTATATTGTTATTGCTATTTGCAGTATTTTTCTGACTAATAAATTTGTGGAAAACAATCTCCACTAACTCATTTCTTATTCAACTCCAGCCCCTGGAAATGTCACAAATGTAAGCCAGTGCTTGATTTTTGCCTCTGTCTTTATTGTTGGCTTGTGAAATTCAAACAGAAGAACAGAAAATGCTGCTGTTCCTGAAGGGGGTAAAAATGTAGTGAAATTCATTCTCACCATTACTATTTGAGCAATTATTGTAGTGTACTTCAGAAATTCCCAGACTCTTTACATTTAAGCTAGGACTGCTGTGGGTTTCTCATAGTCCAGTGTATTTATTTCCATGCAATGCCAAGTTTGTACTTCTCTCTTATGTAAACTGACTTTACTCAAACTTTTCAAAACAGTGGAATCAGGACAAGCAGAATAAATGAAGCCTAAAATCCTATAGATTTCTGTCTCTTTTTTTCCTTAATTAATACCTCTCTCCTGTAATAGTACTATGGATCTTTTCATAGTATGATAACATTATTCCTGGGCTTGGGCTCCAGGTAGTCAGAATTTGTATAATTCTTCTTCAGGTTGCTCAGATTAATATCAAAGGTTCAAATTTCATCTGTTTTTTCCTGATTAGAATGGATCAATATGGAGGTTTCCTCTTTTGTTTTTCTTAGTTTTGGGGGGTTTTTTAACCAATACTGGCAGATTTAGAAAGCAAGGTCTTTCTTTCAAGATACAACATAATAATCTAGCATCTCATTCTAGTCAGGAGACACAGAAACTTCTAAAATGTGTTTATTTCCAGCCAAAGTACAGGTCTAAAACTTATCTTATTCAAAGCATTTCAGAGAGGTATTGAATCATTAGGAAGTAAAAATAGCAAATAATCTTACTGTGTTTAAATACATTCTCTAGCTTCAAATCAACTATGACAAACACCTTGGCAACCTTATCATCCACATCCTTCAGGCAAGAAACCTTGCTCCTAGAGACAACAATGGGTATTCGGACCCCTTTGTCAAAGTTTATCTTCTTCCAGGGAGAGGGTAAGTGTAGGAAAAATTTTAACCTGAGCTTTCTTTCAATTTGGGTTTGTTATTTGTCACTAATAAACTGAACTGCGAGCTATCGCTATAGAAAATCCAGGTGCAACATCAGGAAAAATGGTGGATTTCTAATAGAGAGCCAGATCCTATTCCCAGGAGAATTTCCATACTTTTCTAATGACCTCAGGGATTTCCTGATAATTCTTATAGATTTTTTTTTTTTCATATTTCCATTTCAAAATTCTAATAAATGCCAAAATATGTATTAAAAGAACAAGAGACTCTACTGAAATGTAGCAAATATATAGAATACTTTCTGTAATGTAGAAAGCTACATGGTAAGGGTGACATGGAATAGTTGTTTCAGCTCAAGATCGTATGAATTTGGGACAGATTTGCAAACATGCAGAGTTGCAGTATCTGAGATAAATTTAAGGTTGCAGTATAATATCAGAGGTGATAAATACTAGAAAGAAAAGAGTAATTCCATGTGATTTTTTATGACTTTTTTGTTGAGAGCTAAAATGTGATTTTAGAAAATGTGGTAATTCCAATGACTATGCAATCACTAATCTCTTTTTCACAGATCATTGCTTTTTTAGACTTTGTAATTAAAAATAGGTCATTAGTTTTTCCTTTAAAAGATATATTTCTGAATTAGCAATATTATAACTCTTTTTTTTTGTGCACCACAGTTGCAGAATATCATATGTATGCATAAGTATACACGGTTATAATCCTGCTGACTTCAGTGACACAATAGATATATCTAAAATTAAGCTGATGGATCAGACCTTAGCTTGCAAAGACAAATTCCTGGAAACTTCTCTGCTTGTGTAATCACATTGATCCTAAATGACTCTTAGGCTATGACCATGCAACTAAAAATCTGTATTTCTATTGTATTCAAACTAACATAAAAGTGGAAGCTCAGGTCATAGTTCAGCATTTGTCATATGGGCAAGCACCACTAGAAGTACACGAATGGTACAACTAAAGGCATGTCAATTATTTTGTAGCTTGCTAATTCCAGCTTTACAGCATTCAGTATTGTTCTGTGGCACTGGGCCCAAAAGTATTATTGAATATAATGGGAACTGGTCATAAATCTTAAGGGTTTTTCAATGTACCTAAGAGTCTTTTAAAAGACTTGTCAAATCAATCTTACTGCGAATTTTGCAGGTACATTCACTCATGTAGAAATAAGACTTTGAATTAGAGAGATGTGCACCCTGCAGAGGTCTAAGCCAGATCCAAGTATATGTTTAAACTTACTGCCAAGCTGTGAAGAATTTGGACTTAGTTTTGTGTTCATTATTTTAACACATGGTAATGTTACCATTCTACATGTAACTTGGGACTTCAGGGATTAATGAAAATGAAGAGCTCCCCTAAAGTGCCAAACTTGTTTCTGAAAGCAAAAACTTGTATTTCTACTGAATATCTTTTATCTGTAATTCAGTCCACTCTAGACTTCTTACTCTTCCTATTGACTCTATTTCCTTTGATTCGGGTACAGGATACTATCCACTATTCACATGTTTTCTTTTATCTCTCTTCTCATTTTCTTTCACGCTGCTTCCTCTGTGTTCCCAACTCTCTAAATGCTGGGTATGCAGACAAGTCATGGTTGTCCAAAATGCAAGGTAGGGTGTACTGTCTTCCAATTTTATTCTTTCATTTTTGGATGCATGCCTGATATGATAAGCCTGTGCATTAAACTACAGATTTCTCTTCAGTTTTGATGGCACACAGTTGCAGCATGGTTTTGCTGCTGATACTCTAATGAATCCCATTTCCAGGTCAGAAGGAACTGGAAACAAGTAATTAATGCTCCTTGATGCAGTAATATTCTGGGGCCAAACTCTGATGACAAACAAAATTTATTTTGAAGTCTGGAAGAATTTAGTTCATACATATCTAAAAATTCATTCTTAGTCACTGAAAATTGCAAAATAATTAACGATGAACTTGTAACAAGATTTTGAATGGTGCTACTGCCAAGAGAAACAGGCACTGTTTGAAAATGTAATGGAATATTTTTCTTTATATATGTTGTGCAGTGTATTGACATTAAAGCCAGGTATAGTTCTAGATAATTGCCCAGCTGGCTTTAAAGCTGCTTGACCACATAAATGTTTATTTGTGGTAAACAAAGTTGAATTTTTAGTTAATGAAATAACTAGTGCTTTATTTGTCCTGAAGTTGGAAACATAAGGCACAACTCCATTCTCAAGATAGGGTAATATCAGCCCAGCCCAGGCAGTGTATAAGAATAGTAATTCATTCTAAATTCTAAATTTGTTTAAAAGTAGAAACCTGACTAAAAAAGTCAACAGATGTATTTCAATAAACAAGTCTTCTCTATCATCATATAATGAATAACATTTGAAATCCATAAAAGAAAGGGAATGTCTTTGTGTAATTTTCATGGCTGCATGTGCAAAGGATCCTTTCCTACTTTCTTCAAAAAGTAGATGATATGACAGTTAGGCAGGCCCAAGGTGTATACTACTATCGTGGCTTACTTAAGGTAAGAAGTTAAATGGGTTATTCTGGGTGTAAGAAGAGTTTGGATAAGTTAATATTTCATTAATAGTTTATTAGAATAGACATTAATTTGAGGATTAGAGGAAGCGAGACAGAGAGAGATGCTGCCAGCCCAGCTGTCACTTGCCTGTGTCCCCTGTCTCTGTATGGGTCAGTCAAATCTCATTAAAACTTTGGGTGATGGGAATGCTTTTCTCAGGTCAGAGAGTAGAAAAAAAAGGCTACTGAGGTGCTTAAAAAATTTAAGTGCATTGGTGAATAGGGTTTGCCATCAAAATCTAGTTTCCAAAAGGATTCAGATTTTGTATTTCAGCTTTCCTTACAAAATACACAAAGAAATAACTTTGTGTGAGTTTCTCATTTGCTCTTAGTCTCCCTAGATTTTAATTCATTCTTTTCTTACTGACATATATGAAAACCAAAATTTTTGGTTTTTAAATGTACCATTGTATGGTGTGGCTGACAGAACTGATTGAACTGGGGAGAGCTGCTGCTTCCTTCTTATATGCAGAGGTGAACAGATACTTTGTTTCACAGGTCAAAATGCCCTTCACATTTTTTGATGAACTGAAGGTCAGTGGATAGCATGTTTTGCAAGAAAATAAATGGAACTGTATAGAATAACTAGAGAAAAAAGTAAGATCAAAAATAACTGCAAGTCTCTTTCATTAAATGGTATCTTTCTTGTAGGTAGCTTGGATATGTCCACCCTCTTCTGGAGAATAAGGCCACTAGACACTCCAGAATAATTAGAGGAGAGCATTGCACCATAGAATTGAGTTTGTGGAGTGAAACTGTTCGTGCTGAAGCATCTTTCACATGACCTTAATTCAGGCCTGCTCCAATCTGGTACCATGCCCGGTACGCCATCAGTGCCCAACTGGGGTTAATCTTCTGATGTAATCTCATATGAAAGGAATGCAGTTCACTAGCTGTGAGATCATGCCACAGTGTGAACCAAAACACAGTTCAGTCAAATGTCCGAAGTGAGAATCAGGAGAACGGCACATAACCAAAAAGTAGTGGAGGGGAACCATAAGAGAGTTTAATGTGCAGATACAGGTCATTCTGTGCCATTTAGCCTTAGTGCTGTAAAACGGTCCTGGGCACATTTTATTTAGTAACAGATATAACATGTAAGTCCTTTAATGTATGGGAGGTTTGAGAAGAAAACAAAGGGTGGTTGACTTGCAGACAGCAGAAAGAGGTTATTTACTTTAATAACTTGTTGGGGTTTTAAGTATTAAAAGCCTCTCCTGTTCGCCTAAGCACATCTTTTGAGATGTCCATTAAATTTATATTAAAATTAAAATGGGAATGGAAGCAAATCTGACATCAAAGCTCACAGAGCTAAGCGAATCCATATTCTGTTAAAGGTTAGTGCATTGCTTTTTCCATACTCAGAAAATGCACAGTACAACAGAAAGCACTACAAATTATTTTTTAAAAAAGATTATGCAGCCAAACTTTTTATTCTTGGCTATTGATAAAAACAATCATGAGCTCAATGCACTTTCATGTTTATTTCCAGTACAGTTAGAAGCATAGGCTAAGAACAGGATCAATAAGAAATTAGTGTTTCTATCATTAACAGGATATTAGTTACCCCATGGCATTCATTAAATGTTCTTGTGAGATGGAACTTCTGTAATTAGAGACTGCAATGTATAAATATAATGGATTCATGCTACTTTAAAGTGCTAATAGAAGGATGGTCATGGAAATCAATGTATATCTGTTCAATTTATAATCAGTGCCTGACACCTACAATGAGAGAACAAAGCATATGTACATGTGCTGACTGATGCTTTATGTTGAAATGGTTGTAGGCAGAGTAGCCTGCTGAAGAGTCAGAAGATGTTTTAAGAAAAACATGTTAGGAAAGCATACTAAAAATGATAGTGGAATACAGGGAGGGATTAAATTAAGACACAAGTTTCTGAAATAAATGCAGAAATTGCTGTCACTCTTCATTCCAAAAGCAATGCAAGCTCACAGAAAAAAACAGGTCCCACCATTTTCTTATTCAGTAGCCTGCTGAAGAGTCAGAAGAAGATGTTTTTAAAAGACCACATCAGGAAAGTATACTAAACAAAAAATCCCAAAGGCTGTCATTGTCCTCTTGTAACCCTGAGTTGTTGCAGAAATGGGAGCTGCAGTTCTTTTCTGTTCCTGGTTTTTGGTTTCTGGGCAGGTTTTTTTGCATTAGAACTGAAAGAAACAAAAGATCACTAATGTAATGTTTCCTTCCTTTGTTCAAATCCAGTGCTGAGTACAAGCGGAGAACTAAGTATGTACAGAAAAGCTTGAATCCTGAGTGGAATCAGACCGTCATTTATAAAAATATCTCCATGGAGCAGGTGCGTGACTGGTGGTACTGTTCAGTGCAATTTGCTGCTGTGTATTTGTACTGTGTGCAGTGCTTACTGTGAAGTGAGCAGTGCTACTGGCAATTCCATGAACTTATGGGAAATTTGGAACTATTTCCTTGCCTCTGATAGAGCTTACTATATTAATACTCAGTTCTTGTCCCTTCTACTCATAAAAATGGTACTTTGTAGGGATTACACTCATAATCCTGTCCTAAGTACAGATGTGGCAATTAAAAAAGTTATAATGCAATACTAGGAGAGAATAAATTAAGACATAGGTTTCTGTAGTAGATGCAGAAATCACTTTCGCTCTTTGTTCCAAAAGCCATGCAAGCTCAAACAAAACACAGGTCCTACTATTTTATTATTCAAAAAATGTTTATAGAATGTAGAGATACATTTTTAGGTTTAGCACCAATTTACAGCAATGGACTTGAAATATGAATCATCTAAAAAAAACCTAAAATACATTTAATCTCCTTGTACAAAGATTTAACTCCCACCTGGGGAAGAAATTTGTGGAAGACAGTTTTCTTGGCGGCTTCCTAACTCTAACTGACCTACAGGCTTAACTGAGGCAGTATGAAGCAACTGAACCCTCTTTTTCTCCATTTTCCCTTTTAAAGGGACTTTTCACTGTTTTAAAAAGATGTAATGAGCAAGATGATGATCAGTAAATTTGTTTAAATTATGAAGTATATTTTATATAATGGTGGATCTGAATGCAGTCCTAAATATTTTTTCCTTTCTTCTTAGTGTTTTGTTCTTGTTACTTTCAACTTCATTTTTCAAGGCACTTTAATCTTTCATAACTTCTTTAAAAAGCCTGGAATAACTAGATTCTTTAGTAAATAGATTTCCCTATGCTTTTAGTATGCTTCTCCAACACAACACCGAGACCTCAGTATTATCTTCCTAAGAAAATTTTTCTTGTTCATTGAGAGGAACACAGATTAAGATATTCATTTTTGCATGGAGTAAAACCCTTCCCATAGGTGGAATTGCATGGTTGCTCGTGCAACCTCCACATCTGAACTTAACAGGCAATAGCTCAGATTTACTTCAGAGGTGCTCTGTTGTATGCAGTGATTATGGATTCCTGGGTTTTGCATGCTGTATCGCATAGGCTTGCATAAATCATAGCTCATTAACAGCGAAAGCATCTGGGGAAAAAAAAAAAAAAGTGGTATTTGTCTAGCTGCGATGTAAACCCTAGGTCTTCTGAGCTTTCCTTTTAACAAAGGCTCTGCAGTTTAGTTTGCTTTCAGGTTCTGCTGTGACGTTTCACAGAGCTGTAGTTAAGAGTGCTTGGGTGCTGGATGTGCAATGGCTATTTGGTTATTTTAAATTGCATAATGATCCTAGTCTAGGATTTCTTGCTCAGAGACTTTTGTGACAGAAAATCTCCTAATATCTTTGATGTCAGTTTTTTGACCATTATTTGATGAAATTTGCCTTTAGGTCACATGTTGAATTCTTTGAAATTCTGCTTTCTGTTTGCAAACGTCCTCCTTTTCCTGTCCTCTGAGACTGTTTTGCAGTGCTTATGATTATAAGTGTATAAGCTCCATCTGAGCCTCTCATCACATAAAAGTGTGTGTAGGGAATAGTATTTCCTTCCACACCTTTCCATGGCTTGTATCTAGTGCTAAGATATGGTGTGAGTGATTCCTTTCCCATAAAACTCAGTGCCCTGGCTTAGAAAATGTAGAGTAAAGCATTTTTCTAAATCACCAGATAATGCCATGCACATCATGAGTACCCTCTACTGTGTAAAGCAGCATCACCATGCAGTACTATATTGTTCACACTCATAATCCTCACAAATGGATTTTTCAAAATAGTTAGGAACATAAAAAGAAGTACGAGACAAGAATTGTGATGGACTGAGTGTTCTGATCACCAAACAAGCAAAACTGCATTGTACACTAAGTTATACAGAGGTAGCAGTCATACCCTAACATAAATTCATGAATCTTTAAAAATATAATTTATTCAAAGAAGCATTTCCTTTCCCTTCATCAAAGCATGGGTTACTTGCTGACAGCAAATAAGTATTATTAAATATTTCCCAATATAGTCCTTTTAATGTCACTGTCTAGACTTTAGCTGGTTGTACAATTTTTCATATTACTTTTCTCTTTCATATCCTAGCTAAAATTAAAGTGAAAATAATTATGGGAAATGGATCACTCTTTGAAGTGAAACAGACTTTTTCAAGGTTGGAATGACTTGTTTTATCATGTAGCAAATTCTACTTTGACAGTTGGAGGAAAAATAAATTAAACTGTGAATATTTAGTAATATAATGTTTTTGTTAGGTAATAAAGAGGAGATAATTACGATTTGAGAGGAAGGCCGAGTACATACATTACAAATATTGTATAAGAATTGATAACTAAAGACAGAGCTAATTCAGAGCATGAAAAAAAGCATTAGAACGATTTAAGGAGAAGATAGTAAACCATGTAACTTCTGTTGCTGGTCAGGCCATTGATATAATGTATGACCACAATATAAGGTGTGGTTTTGTTTGCCTCAATTTCTTACTTGTCAGAAAGCAAATAAAAGTGTTTCCTTAAATAACGGATGTGATTCATTAAAGCAAATAAATCTTGCTACAGGCCATGTCCTTAAATTGAAGGTAATATTTAGAAAGAGTAATATTTAAAAAATTCCTAAGCATTGTAGGAGCCTATGTCTTATTTCCAAAAGTAAGAAAAGCTTTCTTATGAATCAAGAAGGCATTGCTACTTAAATCTTACTTAATATCTTGGACAGGAGAAATGAAGTTTTTAAGTGACGTAGCAAAAGTCTTTGTCCTCCCACATATTGAAGTATAGCAATATAGAGAGAAGAGTACAATCCAAAGTTAAATATGAATGTAAACACAAATAAGTGTCATGCATCATCTAATAGAACATCTTCGTTTCTATTCATTCAATATTCTGAATGAGACAGCAGTCTTTTATATTATTTCTGAAGTAATTATAGGAATTTATTTTACCAAAGTGCATTTCAATTATTTCTTTCCTCATTCAAATTCTTGCATGAGATTAAGGAATAAGTATTAATATTTCAAGTAATGCATATTTATTTACACAGACCTGCATTATCAGTGATCTCCAGATATTTAAAACAAGAAACAGACACTTCTGTATGTGTGGTGTTGGTTATGTTCCCTGTAAGAGAAAATATTATTCGCATTGGCTGTTTATCTTACTTCATTTTCTTTAAATGATGGGTGTCTACAGCAGCCTAAAGCTAAATGGAATTCACATGCAGCAATATGTTTTCATGTGGTTTGTTGTTTGGTTTTTGGTTGGTTGGTTGGTTTGGGTTTTTTTATTTCTTCTGAATTTTTCCACAATGCAAAGCCTGAAATCAGTTGCAGCTTGGTAAAATGTTTTTTCATCATATGTTAGGAACTCAGATGAGGTTCACAACATGCGTAAACTGCTTTTATTCTTTCAGGGACACTTTCATATTTTCCTGCTGGTACATTGCTCAGTTGCAGAAACCCACAGTTAGATGAATAGTGGGTTTCTGCAACCTATTTCAGAACTGGTGTTGGGTAAATTCGTGATGGTGATCTTATGTTCCAGTGTCACAACCTAGAACTGGGTGATATAAGCCAGAACCCTACTTTGCTATGATGATATAATGGCCGCTTTTAAAATCACTAGCCATTGAGAGTTCTGTACCTTCAATAATAGTACATAACTATAACCTCAGAAAAGAAAATTTTCCTCCTCTTTGAAATTAATTTCAAGCACTCTGCTTAATAAAGCTCTTTTGATGGTTTTTCATTGTCATAATATTTTATAAAAGCTTTGTTAAACCAAGAGGCTTAAAATAGATATCTCAAAGAAATATAGAGTACTGCAAGTTTTCAGCAGTTTTATTATCATACTAATGCAAAGAAGCTAGCAAAGTAGGGTTTCAGTTACTTGAAAATCTTCTCTATTTTCCCCTTTCCACCAAAAATCCTTCAAGTATCAGGATTTTTTTCCCTTTCCAGGATCTATACATTCTTATTTCTGTCCTTGCACAGTCATCACTTGAAACGAGGTGACAATATGGTCTCCCAAAATAGTAACAATTGAGAGAATACATTTCTTAAAAGTATTTGTGCTATTCCTATTTTATTAAAGGGTAAAAACACATATACTTAGTATAGTATCTAGCAGGAAAGTATATCATACAGGAAGCTAAAAGGAGCATGGACCAGTGGCTCCTCAGCTTCTTTTATTCGGGTTATTTTTCATACTGCAGTTTCGATGCTGTCTTGGAACAGCAAAGAAAAGGAATATTATTCAGTCAAGGAAATAAGCTTTATGAATATTCCAAAAGGAATGCTCAAAAGATAATATTTTTGTTAAACTTTTTCCTTAAGTTTTGCAGGATATTTTAAAAAAGAATGTTTAAGAAGAATGTTACTTAATTACATAGATATAAAACAGAGAAAGATTAAAGAATTTTTCTCTTTTTTTTTTTCAATCTTAGCTTTTAAGTCATGTTGTTGCCTGCTTAAAGAGCACACTGTTGATGCTAAAAATCAACAGCGTACAACACCGATAATCAATCCCCTCCCCATCTGAACCCACAGATTCCTGGAATAACATTCAGGTCAATCTTTCCAATAAGGTCAACTGCCTTGGTTAACAACTTCTTTGTCTGATATCTTATCATATAAAAGGACTTGTTTCTTACCGAAGCCTGTAAGAACAGTGCTTGACAGAGCTATCATGCTTAACAAGGTCTGCATATAGTGCGGTTTGATGGCTGTCATTAATACCTAACAGTACAACTTGACCTGCATGTCTTGCAGACACTAGCAGAGTCCAATTGACTGCACTGAATTCTGGGAGTGTTAAAGACTGGTCTTCACAGATGAGATTGTGTAAATAGAGTGTTTTAAATATAGCATTTGAAATTCACACTCAAATGCTCAATAAACAAATGTCTGAGTTCAGACAAGTCAGATCTGATGATGAGAAAAGCTGCAGAAATACAAAAATAGGGTTTTAAAGATCAGTTTGGCTCTTGTAGTGGACACATATTCTGTCAAAACCAGCTTGTGGAAGTTCCTAAAATAGGACCAAGCATGAGCCCATTTGTCTTGATAACAAATCATAGCCCCAAATTATTTTTCTGAGATCAAAGTTGATGACAAAGGCTGCCTAGTTGTCACTATGAAAAAGGGTACAAGGAGGAGATTATGAATAGAAACCACCATAAAGACTTGATCTGAAGTTTATGATGGCAGTGGGGTTAATTATCCTTTGACTTAAATTGCAGCTGAAAAAGAAAACACTGGAAGTGACTGTCTGGGATTATGATAGATTCTCCTCAAATGACTTCCTTGGTGAAGTGAGTATCTTATTTCCTTGTCTCTAACTCTGACTAGTTAGAAAGCTAATTAATAGCATGTTGCTATTTGGAGACTGTTCTCTTCCAAGGTATGCTGTATGTGTTAAGTAAAATCTTTTTTTTACATCACAGTCTTACTGCTGACTTGATAACAAATGGCCATGATTTCATTCACACATGGAAGATGCCTTCCCTTTATCTCAATAAACTATGGGCAATTTCATTTAGGACTCAACATAATGTTACTTTAGTGAAAATTAAGATTGGGGGGGTTTTATGAGCCTGAGATGGTAACAGCCTTCATAGTGACTGAAAGGGGAATTCTTATTATGACTGAAAATCTGTCTGCCTTGGTTTTAATATAACATGGGAAAGCTGAGGAGGTATCAGTCTTTGTAAATGATTAAAGGATTAAATTCTGCCATCAAGTAGAATTTAGCACATGCACAAGTATCTGCAAGTGTAACTTGGTCTTGCTGATTAAGATCTAATTTTTAACACTATAAAATATTAATATCATTACCAAAGTATGACTGAAGGCAAAATCTTGCAATTAATAATAAGTGAGATGAGTGATCATGGGAAGAAGTACGCTCTCTCTTTTAAAAGCAAACAAAAAGATATGGGCACATGTAATACAGAATTACCAGCAGTACCTATGAAGTCAAAAAAGTAATTAAAAATACTATTACAAAAGAGGATTATATTTAAAAACAGAAGCCCAGGAAAATAAATTGCTTACATACAGAGTAACTCAGATAATCTCTGCTCATTCTGCATTTGAATTTTGCAAAAAAGCCACTCGCTTCAGCTTCAGTTCTCCTTTGTGTAACTACCAAACTGAGCAATCAGTGTCACTATTTGAACTATTACTAAAATAAATGTATAGGAAGCAGCAACATGATTACTTATTTCCTGTATACTGCATCAGTATTCTTGTTGAGTTCAGAATGTTTGCCAAATGCAGGGTTTTACTGCATATTTACATCATTGTTATTTATGACATTTAGAAAATGGATGCTCAAGCCGCTGTTTCTACAGGAAGATTTAGATTTTTTGCCTTCAAATGTTTTCAACCTCTGTAACTATTTTGTGTATTAAATCACTCAGACTTAAATATGAAAACAGTTCTTCATGGAAAAAAGGGAACTGAAAAGACTATACAGTATTTCATCATGAGAATGTCCAGAGGAATCTTGCACCATAACATCAGCTAGGAGCTATCCAAATTGTTTCCTAAGAACCTACATGAATAGGGCCAGCACCACTTCCATGCTCCAGAGGGCAGGTGGCACATCATGGTTCATATCTGTGGAATGTGAACCCTCTTCTCCTACAAAGCAGAGCCCCTAGCCTATACCATCTTTTGAGAACAATCCTCGACTGTGCTGTCTTCCAAGTCATTCCCAAAGCCATGACTGAAAACCACACCATAGAGCATACTAAATAGTTAATCTGTTCAGATTATAGGCCTAATCAGAAAGACCAAGTCAGGTCATATACAACCTAGGAAGCTGAAAGAAATGAGGAAAGAAAAAAGGGGTTTAACATTCTAGTAATAAGTAATTGTGAAGAGACTTCCCCATCCCTGAACTTGAGGAGGCTTTCTTTTATTCAAGGTCTTCTAATCAAATGAAAAGACATTGTTCCCTGAGGTAATTGCATGCTTTATTTATCTAGCAGTTTTGAAAGTTCCCTACCTGACATTAGTTTTAACCCTCTCACCTTAGAGCCAAATGCAAGGTTCTCTTTGTCCTTTCCCTCATTCAAGTTTCTATGTTGATTCTTTAGTACTTTACGTCTCTCAGCCCTCTCAGCTGCAAGACCATTAAGGGAGGAAGGGTCTTTATTCGTTCTTTTTTTAAAAATGAATTTCACAGAACTCCTGCTAGTAATTCATGTGGCTTAGAGCAGATTTTAGTTACAATGTGGGGGTTTTTATGCATATCTGGATTTTTTAAACAATCTACAATCATCAGCCTCATATTATTGAGGATACTGACAAAAGGGAGGAAATAACACCGCCTCATTCTTCTGTTAGAATATGTCTATACAGAGGCAGAATGACTAGATGTCTTTTTAGTCTAGCTTTCAAGCTCATGTTCACAAGCTACCCTCTAACTATCTAGCCATCCTAGTATGAAGCTATTTTTAAGATCATAGTCCTTACTGACATCCTGTTGAGAAGACATATTCAATGTGCTAACAGATGTGGGTTTGGGATCACAGTTGATTTATATCAGATGATGTCAGAACATGGGCAGAGTCCTGAATCTGTCAGCGTAGAGCCTTATACCCTTAACTTCTTACATTTGTTTACAACTTCTGCTAACACAACTGTAGATGTTTCTGCTGTACGCAGTCATTAAGAGATTCAGTACAGGTCATATATCATACTTTGATTTATTTGTAGGTATTAATTGAGTTATCCAGTGTCTCTCATCTTGACAACACTCCTCGTTGGTACCCTCTGAAAGAACAGAGTGAAAACATTGATCACGGGAAATCTCATTCTGGACAGAGTAGCCAGCAATCTCCAAAACCATCTGTCATCAAGAGCAGAAGTCATGGAATCTTCCCAGACCCCTCCAAGGGTAGGAATGACTTGGTGTGCCTGATATGAAATGTATTCCCAGATGATGGGAAAAACTTTGCTATGTGTAAGTTCTAATAGAAAAATAAAGTTACTATTATGACATTTGTATACACTTATATTAAAAATATATTTATCTCTGTGATTAATTCATTGGAGCCATGGCTTAATTTGGCTCAATCAGTACCAGTCAGCTTCCTGAGCAATTGCATTCCTAAAAGGGAGGTGTTCGTACCCCTGTACTAGGCGCTCATGAGACCACACTTTGAGTACTGTGTCCAGTTCTGGGCGCCACAGTATAAGAAGGACATTGAGGTGCTGGAGTGGGTCCAGAGAAGGGCAATGAGGCTGGTCAGAGATCTGGAAAACATGCTGAGGGAACTGGGGTTGTTTAGTCTAGAGAAGAGGAGACTGAGAGGAGACCTCTTTGCTCCCTACAACTACCTAAAAGGAGATTGTAGTGAGGCTGGTGTTGGTCTCTTCTCCCAAATTACTGATGATAGGACAAGCAGAAATGGCCTGAAGTTGTGTCAGGGGAGGTTTAGACTAGATATTAGGAAGAAATTCTTTACTGAGAGAGTGGTTGGGCACTGGAACAGACTGTCCAGGAAGGTGGTGGAGTCACCATCCCTGGAGGTGTTTAAAAAATGAGTAGATGTAGCATTTGAGGCTATGGTCCAGTGGTTAGGGAGATGTTGGGATGAAGGTTGGACCTGATGTTCCTGGAGGTCATTTCCAACCATAATGATTTTATGATTCTATGATTCTATAAAACAGCAGCTTAGAAGCTCTGTGTGCTTCCCACATCTACTGTAGATTCTGTGCCCTTTCCATTTTTCTGGTAGCCTTGGACAAATTCAATACATATTTAGCTTTCTATTTTTCATGTTCCCTAAATATTCTATGCCATTATATCTTCTGGAAATGTCACATTAATATTTTATAGAATAACAATTACACTATAATAATGCATATGTATTTCCAGTCCATGATAATGGGCTGTAGCATATCTCAGTTGTATTGGAAATCAGTGGAGCTGATATAGAATTGTACTAGTGTTTACAAAAGCAGAATTGATCTCAGTGTCTCCTGGTCCAAGAAATTTATCTCTACTTCTTTTGTTTATATACACTATGTTACTGGTGGCCAGTTACTCCCTTAAAATGCAGTATATGTCATATGAAAGCAGAAGCCATCCCAAAGAGCATCCAGTTGAGAGCCTCAGAGTGATGACTCCGCTCTATCTCCTCTCTATTTCTTTGTGTAGTGTTTTGCTAGAGATGGGTGTCTGTATAAGATCTATATCAAAATTATAGGTTGGTATAGAAGCTATTGTTAAGTTAGGCTATGGTTTTGACTGGGGCATTCATCAGAATAAAACTGATATTAACTAAGTATTTGGTACCGGTGTATGTGATGCTGGTTAGTCTCTACATACTAGAGAAGTAGCAAGTGGAAAACAAATCAATTTTTAGGCTACCCCATCATTCCACCAGTGTGAACCACAGGAGGCATAATTCACAGGTGAGAGAAGCCCAACAGTAGATTAATTATTCCCTAGGCTAGGAACAGTGGGGAAGTAGAAAACGGTGCTTCATAAGAGTTTCCTAATCATGATATATCCTGAGTCTTTGAATGGCATTTCACAGTTTAATCTTTATTCCTTGTTCTGGAATGCAGCCAAAAAGGCCAGTCAAGAGAAAAAAAATTAAATTTTCTGTTTGTTTTTAATAAATGCAACAGTTGTGCTTCTTAATTTTCTTGGTAGACATGCAGGTGCCCACCATTGAGAAATCCCACAGCAGTCCAGGGAGCTCCAAATCTTCCTCGGAGGGACATCTACGCTCCCACGGTCCATCACGCAGCCAAAGCAAAACCAGCGTCACTCAAACTCACCTTGAAGATGCTGGGGCAGCCATCGCCGCTGCTGAAGCAGCTGTCCAACAGCTTCGCCTTCAACCAAGTAAAAGACGCAAATAAATTCCTCAGCATGGCAGCTTAATGTTCATCTGTTGCCTTTTTCCCTGCTGTCCTTCCCTTTTTGGCTATTTTTTTTCTGTTCTTGGCACACTGTGCTCACTCTGTTCAGTGTCTTTCTTTGTGTGCCTGTGTGTGAATACATATAATTACAATATACTCTTGTATTTAGAAGTCTTTTATTTATTTATTTATTTTAATTTTTATAGACTGCAGTGAAACTGGCTGTTTCTCCATCAGTCCCTTCTCTCATGGTTCATGATGTTCCATGGTTGTGCATGACTCACAGAGAATTCCATTGTGTGGTAGTGTTTTGATGTCACTAAATGACTACAAATGAAATAATGAAAACCTGCAGAGATGCAGCTGCCAGCTTGTCAAGTTGCACACAAGGACTGAGAGCACATTAACCACAAGATATAAGTAAGAATCAGGAAGAACAGTACTATATACACAAAATAAGATTTAAAGTTAAAGAAATAAGTTTTTTAACTGCATGACTGAGATTTCTATTTTTGAAATGTGACTGTAAATACCTTTTTTTTTTTTTAAAGGAAATATAAGGCAACCTTCTTAATGCCTCAGATAAAATCATTAGTGATGAGCAGAAGAGCAATAGGCAAAAACATTAAACACATGAAATTCAAAATCATTAAACACAGAAAACCATTATCAACATCAGATTTCTAGTGTTATTAAATTAGCAAAGTCAAAGGGAGTTGGGAGCTAAGTTGGGCGTCATAGTCTGTTCAATTTTTTAAGTAATTTTTGTGCCATGGATTGATTAAGAGTCAAGATAGAATTCATCTCACAATTTAAAATAGATTAATAAATTAAAACTTTTCCTTTCATAAGGACTGCTCTCCAGAGTATATGCTTCAGACCGGTATCTGATTGCTAGTTCAGGGTTTAGTTGATGGCAAATTGAAACTCTCTGACTGTGGAATCACTGTGTTTGTCTTAAGGATTTGTTGATATGCCATAAACTTACCATGGTATGATGCAAAACCTAGGGGAAAATTATTCCCCTTGTCTTCACCATCATAAATAAAGAAACAGCCAGTTTTAATACTCTTTAATGCTGTGCATGTGGTGTCTTTTTGGTGTTTGAAAACACTACTTTACCTAAATACAGAAAAAAACACTTCTGTTTGCATGAATAACATTTAAGCTGGTTCCATCTGAGGATACATACTCTGGGTTTCCATTTCACCCACACTGCCACAGCAGCACATAAAAGCGGTCAGTCTAATCATGCCAGGAAGCAGCACAGACACAGCATAGCAGGAGTCCTCCCTATTCAAAGAACTCAGTCTGACAATCTGCCTCCACCAGCCAATGACAACAAAGACCAAAGCCAACTAGCCCTCAGGAAAGTGATGTCTGATGGACCAGTCAAGCCTGAAGGAGGTGAGCAGAAAGACATGGTTAAGAAGCCAACCACATCCCAAATCCTTCTTGCCATGTGTACTAATTCATTGTGATATTTAATTATTTATTTTACTCCTCCTTTAAGTGCTGTAAATGTTAACATGAATCAAGAACTCTGCTCGATTTTTCCACATCAGCACATAAATCCATAATAAAAAATTGTGCTAAGAAACACTACAAAAAAATAAATGGGTGCACTTCCATTCCACTGGAGGACTTAGACTTCTGTTGAAAAATAGTACATCTCTGTTCATGTTGTTGCCTAATAAAAAACATGCATCCAAGCTCGCCTTCTTAAACATGATTGAACATTTATTGTACTGTGACAAAAACCTAATTGCACAGTTTTGTTTCTGGAATTGTAATTGCGATATTAACAATTTCTTTTTCCTCTTCCAACATAGTTGTTATGTCAAAAGTCATTAGCATAGATAATTTTTTCAAGCCACCAGTGGAAAGGAAATTTCATCTGTGTGTACCTCAATCTCTTGATAACTTTCCTATCAGCCTCTTAAAAAAATATATTTTCTACCTGTAGTCACCTGTATATCAAAACTAAATACCACGTATCATCAATTTCTCCCCTCATCACTAATTACAAAGAGCCAGAATCTCAATTGTTGCAAATTGGCACTGTTCTTTTGACTTCTGGAGCATTTTGTTTATTTCCATGGAATCTGAGGGATTATCCCAATAAACTTACAGACTGGACTCCCAGATCTTCCCTTGTGCTGTAATCCCTTCCCAAGCTCTCATGGTTCATTGATGGTTTTTCTGTCAACACTGTTGCTCACCGTGGGCATTACAGTCTGGCTGAGAAGGTTGTAGGAGAAAAAGAGGGAAGGATACTTTAAACAATATACCCTAAAGGCAATGAGTCATTAAAGGAACTAGTGTAATACTAGAACAGCTAATTAACAAGGCCAAATTTAACAAATAATTTTAAACCTTATATTTAGAAATAAGTTATTAGGAAAGCCTTAAAAACTCTTCTATAAACGTATCTATCTATATCACACATATGTGTGTCCACCCACACCCATATTGTCTTACTCTAAACTCCACCCCAGATTCTCACTTCAGACAGAGGCCAGAGGATATCATGGTACTGTTTCAGGAATCATGACTGAAAGGCCCATCCTGTTTCTGGGATTTATACCACAGAAATGTAAATAACTCTTATGATTTTTTGAAGTGTCAAGTCTGTAGAGATTTAACATAATGTTCTATGATGCCTCTCGGCATAGACAAGCAATGCTAAAACCTTTTTGCTTGTGATATAAGGTTGAATCAAGGTTCATGTACTCTTTTACGACAATGAAATAGCTAGGCTGTTAGCTTCGAGTGCCCTTGCTGCTGAAGTCCTGTGCTAGCTTTTAAGATTTCAAAAAGGATATGTATCAATATGCACTTGGCTCAGCAATATTAGAAGTATCATAGAGAGTTATGGGAATAAGAGTCTACATTAATATTATTAATATGTAAGTGAGGTTAGAGGTGCTATGAAGAGACATGGTACCCTTGTTTGTTTGTTGCTTCTGACAAATATATGCAATGCATGGTCACCTACGCAAAGTTTACAAGTCTGGTTTCAGACATTTGAGAAGTTTTGGCTTCTTATTGTACCAAAACTAGTTTGTCCTAATTATTCGTATGAGGTGGGCCAATAATTACCATTTTAGGGTTAATGTGTTTCAGCAGGAACAAAAAGCAAGATCAGTTAATTGCAGTATTTTGTGGAGTGTGTAAGTAAAACCAGAAGAGGCTATGACCTTGAATAGAAAAAACACCAAAGATTATGAGCTTTCAATTTATGGAGTGCTTTGCAGGAATAAGAGGTGATGAAGGAAGGAGAGGTTTCCCCTGCAGTTCAAAAATGCTGAAAGTTGAGAGCATTGTGAACAATGAGTATTAGGGCATCATCAGTTTGTAAGTCCATTCCTACAGGGATGCTGCATGGTTGTCACCTGGAAAAGAATCCATTTCAAACTGGTTTTATGGACTGGAAGAATAATCTTGGCAAGTTAGTAATCTTTAGTCTCTAAGTCTCAAAGCTCTTTATTAAAGAAGCCATTAAAGATAACTCACAATATTGTTATTATTTTTTACCACTGCTATTTCTCAGTGAATTTTTAAGAGAACAGCATGTTTTAGAACAACTGTTTGTTTTTTTCAGCCCAAGCACACAGAGTAGTAGTAATCGAGGGAGATTCCCACAAGGGTGATAGGAAAATTCTATGCTGTGAGTGATCATCAGTCCTTCTCTACCTATGAGAACACTCAGAAAGCATTTTCTCCTTTAACCTAGTCTCTCAATACCTTTTTTTTTTCTTCATTATTTGAATTGGCAATTGAAAAACAAAACAAAACAAGAACCCTCAGTCATTCTCAGAATGCCCTAGAGAAATCTTTCTCTACTTCTGACTCCTAGGACCTTTTCTATTGGATGTATTTTATCAGTTATTAACTGTATGTCTGATGAGAAGTAAAATCATAAACAAAGCCAGCACCCATGGTATACATATTATATTTTGTGAATGCAAAGGACTTTCGTCAGTTTAAGTTTGTTGGAATGAACTATTTCTGTATTCATTTTAAACAGTAAAAAATGTATTTTAATCAATCTCTTTTAAAATTAAGGTGAAGCTACAACAGGAAACATTGGTCTTTGTTCAGCACCTTTGTAAAATCCGATATTCGACTACAGCATTTAATTAAAAATAAACCCTGATGTATAATTTTCTCGTTGCCTGTGAGAGATAAGAGTGTGATCTGCAAAGAAACCAACTGCATAATACACGTTCCCATGACACCCCTCAGAGAGGAACAGTAACATCTCAGAGCCAACCCTTTGAAGGCAGAAGCTGCAAGGGATCCAAGTCAGAGGGAGAGAGCAGTGCCAAAGTTTGAGTTGATTTTGTTTCATTTTTGTGAAAAATCAGAATCATCGCCAACTACACATTGACTTAAAATTAAGCGCATTCCTTTCAACATAAATTCATGTATTAGAGTTTATCCACCAGATGAGTCAATTTTAGAGATAGTGTAAATCAGTCCACTTCTTCTAAGTCAGTAATTTATCCCACAGAAGGATCTTTCCAGTATGTGGAATTTTCTTGGTAAGTCACTTACAGTTTAAATATGATAAATTAGTTTGGAGTTCTACAGATATTTGAACAGTTAGAGGAATTCTGGTGATAAATACCAGTTCTCTGGATATATGCATATAAAACAGTAGGTGTATCTGCAATATAGTTATTTACTGATTTTATATAAAATTTGTTTTCAAAGCCAGTTTATAGTCTTAAAAGAATGAACTACATGCTTTAGTTTTAATAACTTCCAATAAACTAACTAAGACAAGAAACAGCAAAATTTCCCGTAACAGTGCCCATGTGAAATGGAAAGGTGTACCAGTTCTGCCTCATTAGACTAGGAAGTGTAGTGAAATAAGAAGTTCAGAGTATGAAAAAAAAAGATAGTGTTCATTATAGAGTCAGCATTTATCTATGTAATTTGTCATTTTTTTAAAGAACACAGTTTTATAGGGAGCTGTGGTATCTACATGAGTATAGCTTAACAGGTAAAACTCAATGGTTTTGTCCTTATGTACAGAGGAAGAGGTGCCAGCTTTGCACCAAAAGCTACAGTAATTGTACGATTAAAAAACAAGGCCTTTATTATGTCAGAATATTGAATGGTGAACAGCAAAAAAATTATCACTAAAGAAGGTAATTTCTAGAAAATAATTTTGATTCTTCCTAGGATCTTTGGAGAACAGTAAATTAGTATTTAAATGTCTCAGCAGGTGATTTTAAGCCTGAACATCATTGCAGTCCTATGCATTTTTCTATCCTTTCAAACAGACATTCATGACAGAGAAGCTACAAGTCAATACACTGTTGATGAACTTCACATGATGATGGATGACATATGCACCTCCTCTTTTATTTGGCATACATTAAAAAAATGACTAAACAATGAAACAACCTGCCAAGAGAAAAGCACTGCTTTACTCTTGACCTGGATTAGTTAGCAAATGTTAAAGACCTAGAAAAAATACCACGTGTTTCAGTTAAAGGTCCAAACATACCTGTTAAATTACCATATAAGGTAATACAAACAATCTATTTCTATAGCAGTTTCTGTCTATTTTTGCTGCATATTTTTGCTTAATAATGAAAAGGTTTTTTCAATCCAAAATATCTGGGAATTTAAAATCACAACATTTTCTGAAAACCTCCAAATCTAATGCATGTAGCCAGAACCTATTATTTTTCCCTTCTTACAGAGATGACCAACAGGCTGGTAATCTTTTCCATTATAAGTTTTCCATCGTGACACAAAAGCTTTTCTGTGATATCCTAAGAAGAAACTACTTTCCAAATAGCTGATCTTGTTAGCTAGAATAGCTAGAGTAGACAGACTGAATAAGCATTTCCACAGTTGAGCCTGTCAGTTTACACCTCTCAAAGACCTCCAGTTTGAAACACTTAGGTTCAAAAGGCAGCATACCGTTTTTTAACTGCCTTAGTCCAAAAACTTTTACAAAAGTCCACCTAAGTGTCAGCATAACAGGTTAAAGCTACACAGAAATGTGATATATGTACCAAGCTATTGCTAGTACTTCAAAATCTATGATACAGGCCTGAACCAGCACTGTAAATTCTAGTCAGCTGTAAGAAATTAAAATCGACAGGAATTTTCCTTATCACTAAGTTCTATTTACTGGCATTAGCAACAGTGTGGGGTGAAAGGAAATTAATTCTCAGGTTCTATAAATCTTTTGAATTGGCTATGACTGTGGATTTAAATACCTGCTTATTTGGAGTCCCTTTAGGTCTATACTCATTTTAACACTTACAATAGCCAATGCCATGTTTTAATTTCCTACGATAATTTAGGATGTTTCCTTCACACTTTAAATAATTTACTGCCCAAAGCTGTTTTATGCTTAGCTTCACTAGTCTTAATTTCCAAGTTAAATGGGCCTTCATATTGCTACAAATAACCCATTTCCAGAGTCATTATCAGAACAAGAACAGTTTGTCCCCACTCTCTGCAGATAGCAATAATCTGAGGCTGTCTTTTCAGTCTTGTTTCAGTCTAATAGCCGGCACATTTTGCTTTGGCTATTCCTGCTATTTACTCTTCCCCTATTTTAAGCTGACATGTAATTTTAGGAGATTGCTCAGATTCTTCATTTGATAACTCTTATTTCAAAAGTCAATTAGATGGTAGCCTAACCCTACAGAGCACATGAAAGAAAATTATTTCATCAGAATTGCTTTTCTGGGTAAAGAAATGCCATCACCGCAGTTTAAGATGAGTGCTGTTCTGCCATTACTCACTTCAAATGGCAAATTGCTCTGTAGAGTTGTGTTGAAATTTCATAAAATATCACTTCTCAGTGTGCAGTCAAAGCCATGTCTAATATACAAATGTGGCTGAAATGGGTGACACCATGGTCTAAAGTACTGCTCAATATAAGAAAGAGTGGGGAAAATATCAGAACTGACCTGAAGTACATGCCTTTGATCACTAGTTGTTTATGTGTTCACAAAAGATGCAGTCAGCAGTCCTGACAACAGAGTTTTACACTGCAGAACTTCACAGAACAAGTCTGAGCAGCACTTGCTTTTAGTCCTAGCAAACCCTTTATAAAAACAGGTAATTTGTCATCTGGGGGCAGTTTGAGGTTGGAGCACTTGAAATACAGGATGACTCAGACAGAAGAGTAGACAAGCTTCTTCCAGAAGATGCTGTGTATGACATGCCCAGTCTGTTGATCAGCAGATAACTATCCAAAGTAGATCAGTGATTTCACCTGATCCCATGGGATTGCATCTCTTGAGAAGACTCATCGTGATGCTATCAGCCCTTTTTGTCGCCAGGATTACCGGGATTTCTCACAAGACTGACAATTATAAAGAACAAAGTTTTTTTAATCAATTAGAGGCAAATTCTCAAATCTTAATCCTAAATGCAATTCAAAGGCATTTTCCCTCCTTCAGTTTGGTTTACAAATAGAACTGTCTTCCCCAATGTGTTTTGACAGTTTTATTTCCGCTTCTAGACAGATACCTGAAAAGGGCACCATCTACAATTTAATTCCCAGAAGTAAGTTGCATTTAAGTCTGTTCTTTTTTTTCTACAGGAACCACAGAATAGCGTAGTCACATTTTTCAAATTAAAATCTTGTTTTTTTTTAAAAAAAGATGTCCTTTCACTGTAGAAGAATGGCTGGAGTGGCCTACAGTGCTGGATTGTTTGCATTTTGCTACTGACTGATTTGACAATTCATGGCTATAGGTCTTGTGTGAATTATCTATCCCCCTTAGGTTTTTAAAATGCATCTCCTCTGTTGTAAAAACAGACTTTTCTGAAAGATTAAGTGAAATAATATGGTTCCCATTCTTTGTCTTCTTATTGACTTTACTTCTTTATACTAAGGAATGACTTTCATGTTTTCCTTGATTATGATGTTGCTTTTCTAGCGGGGTCCATAAACCAAAGCATAAGCAAAAGAATGCTTTTACCATAGATGCATTGAACTAATACCATGCTAAGAATAATAGCAATTTTAAAACAAAAAACAACAACAACAGGAAAATGAAGCTAAAACATGAGGCCAGTGCTAGCCTCAGTTTTTTTGAATCAACAATTCTTTTTCAAGAAGGCATAAGGAAATACGAGATCAATTATCATTCCATTAAAGGAAAACCTTTTTTCTTCTTTTTTTTTTTTTCTGTAAACAATACAGAGTACAAAATGTATCTCTTTAACCATTATCATTTTTTCCTTGGGAAACTCTGATCCAACACCAGGGATAACATTACGATCCACTTTCTCAGAATCTGAAAGCTTTCCTGTAAGCAGCCAAGAATTTTTAGAATTTAAGTACTATTCACTAGAATGGTTGAACTGAAACTTCTGCTTACTCCAGCCTGTACAAAAGACAGTAAAACATTGTCTGTCTCTCAGAGGCAGCATTAACACCACATTGTTGGCTTCTAAGTATGACACATCTACCCATCAACAGACCTTCCAAATAGAGAACATTTCATCACTCTGGGGAAACTACCAGCTAAAATACGATTAACAGATGAAAATGAAATCAAGCTACAACAATAGCTTTGTATAATAGGAAATTCTGTACATTATTTCAGAGAAAGCTGCTCTTATTAGTCTTTTAAGCTTTCATTTTCCCTTCTATTCTTCTTAGCCCAATGGTTGGACAGCCCAGACATCACTGAGGTTACAATCCTTAAAAAGTACCAAGCACCTGATAAAATGCAGAAAATGTTCATGGAGAAGGAACTGGAGGCGGGAAGGGATATCTCGTCTCTCCCAGAGAGGACAAGTGATGATGTTGGGTAGAAATCTTCAGTCAAGTTTAGTCTCTTACATCTGCTAAGACCTGAAGTGTCTTTTCTTTCTTCTAAAAATGGAAAGATTTCTGCATCTTATATAACTGACGGCAAGATCTTGCGTATGAGAAATATTTATTTTTTTTAAAAACTAAGAATCAGGAAATAATTTGAAAAGCCAAAGGGTAAGGAAGAAATGAAACATAGCTCTTCCATACTCTTTAGTACTTAATATTCAAATGATGGCAGTTGCCTTTGCCTCAGTTCCTATTCAGATAAATGTTGTACATTTAAGTAAAGCAAGCAGAAGTACATATCCAATCTTTGGAACAGAGTGAATCTTACAAAACTATTAAACTCTCTACAGACCAAGGCACCTCCTTCCAGAACGTTGATAACAAAACCTGAGAACTCAAGCATTTTCTAATGCAGGCAACTGTAATCAGAAGCTCTGTAACTCAGAAGTGAACCTGCTCTAATTTCACTTCAGTTACTTCTCCTTTATGTGGATAGGAACTCAATTGTCCAAGCAAGGTGGCAATTGCTCTGACTCTTATAGGGCTTCATAGACCTTACATAGGCTAGTAAAACTAAAGAAGTACCACAGTGAACTCAGACTTTCTTGTTAAAGTTCCTAAGACAACACTTGCATTTGCTCAAAGAGAAAGGGCAAGACTGCAAATGAATGTACCAACTAGTCCTTTACACATAAGAGCAGGCAACAAGTTTTAACTTTCCACTTAATACAAATCTTGTACTCTAACGGTTATTCTAACTCTCAGACAACATATTGCCTGGGAGCAGGCATCACCACATCTTCAGAAATCATAGGTTTCCTATATAACCAGTAGTAGAAGTTTAAAGGTCTAGATTTATCTGTAAAAATTTAGATATATAAAAAATGTGGGTTTCTTGTGCTATGGAGGAGTCCTCTGTATCCAGATTCTTAATTTGCCACAAAACCAGCTGCAAATCTATTTGTCATAAGCTGGCTCTGTGGTTCATTACTTTCATAGACCAGACAGGGAAAAAAAAAGATAAAATTGAACTTCCGAATTTTCAATATCCAGTCATGAATCTGACTTGGATCCATTATAACCATTTACCAAAAGATCTTATGGGTAAAAATGTCAATATAGAAAGAGATGTAGATCAGTAAAAACAGTAGAGAAACTAAAAATACAGCATACTGAATGTATCATCAGGATACATCTGTTTCAAAAGAAACAACTATGTTTTGATTATAAATAGATGTAACAAAACTTCTAAACCATTTATAAAGGCTTAATTCAAGCTCTTCTGGCTTGAACTAAGTCCTTACTGGTTTTAGATGCCCACCAGCAAAGATATAAGAAATTGCTTCAGGCACTAGCTTTTACCGCAAAGTCAATAAAAATAAGAGCTTAGATATGAACCACCCTTTCAGCCACATATGTTATGGTGGAGATGTATTCTACACTAAGCAAATTGATGCTTAAGGAAAGGACTAAAGGCACTTCTTTCTGCTGGCACGATACTGTCTTCGCTTCCATGGGTTTTGCGGATGTGTGGCTTTCCCAATTGTCCTCATCTATGAGGCATTTGTCATGCCATGGAAAAAAAAAACGAACAGAACACAACAATCCAACCTAAAAAAACCCCTCAGAATGCCAAGCAACAAACGTCAGTAGTCATACAGGTCACACAAACACTGTGAGAAATGAGGTTAGGGATTAGTTTGGGACAGGCATGAAATAACCCCAATTCAGGCTGTTGAATACAGGGAAGCTGGCAATAATGCATTAAAAAGGAGTCTTGGACCTCTGTTCTCTGAAATCTCGTTCTTGCACAGCATTTCCTAACAGCCATTTGCTGAAACCATAGTTATAGGAATTCACTCACAGTACCACAAACTGACAGTGATAGAGCAACCACTGCTCACAGTTGCCTGAGCAGGGCACACTGCTGTCCTCTGGCTGTCTCTGCTGGAATATACATGGGTGGCTTTCTCTCCAGGAAAGATATTGAGAGTATCTGTTAATAGCATTATGATTTTACAGTTTATTAATTTGTATTAGCATCCAAGGAGATAGCCTACGATCAATGTATAAAATAATGAAATAGAGCTAAATAATATTTTTGTCTGAAAATAATTTAAACTGACAGATTCCTTTTGTGGCTGTAGGCAACATTGAAACAGAGGAGGCTAAAAGAGTTTGTTTTTTTTAAAGAGTTATTTGACAGCTCAGTTTAACAGTAAAGAATCACTTTGCGGAGTAAGAGTTGTTTTGACTCAGAGTTTGGCCCAAGGATTTATTACACATGAATTGCTTTATTCCTCTCTTCTAGTTTCAATTATTTATCTGGTTTTGCATTACTTTTGAGGAGTCACACTCAGCTTCCTGGTCCCACATCAGGTAGCATGTGGCAGTCTTTACCAAACATATTATTCATTCAGTCAGACATAAATAATATTGCTTGCCAGTTTAATACAAGGACACTGTTGGGGCTATGGCTGCTATTTGAAATAATTTCCATTTTGATATTTGACAAATTTCTTGTTTAAAGAAGAATCTCTTTTAACTTCTCGCATTAAAGTTTCACAGTTCACCGAAGTAACATAAAACTTCATTAACTCTTCACAGAAAAATTACAAAAAAGTATTTTTTATCTTCACCATATATGCCCAGCCAGTTGGAATAGATGAAGCATAACAATAGTAGCTGTAGTAGAGCACATTTAACAATAAAAGGTCCAAAAATCTGTATTAATATTCCCAGACGGTTGTGTTATTCAATACAAGAATATCTCATCTACTGTTCCTGTATTAATTATTATGTGCAATGTCACTGTGTCCTTTTTTGTTTATATTTCTCAACTTGCTAAAGGCTGAATACTGGAAGATTTGTTGTTGTAGTACAATAACATCCAAAACACAAAATGCATCTGAAGTAAAAATAACATATGCTGGTGTACATTTTCTACACCAAATGGTCTTAAACAAGACTAGGGCATTTCCCATCAAAATAAGTCCATTAAAATTCCAGGCATGTAGTAAAAGAGATCCAGATGTGTAGGAGCAGTTGAGAAATATAATGCACTAGCTGTGTTATGTCTGAGGAGGAGTTGAGGTCTTCATACAGTCTCTGTGACTATAGATATTGTACTTATATTTCCTTTGAGCTTCTTCTCAAAATTACCAAATACAAAGAATGTTTCATGAGGAATATGAGGAAGGCCCACTGGGACTTTCATTTTTACAAGACTACCATATGAAATGCTTCAGATGAATAAGGGGGTTTTTGTAACTTTAGTCAGAAAACCAGTATTAATCAATCTAACCCAGTCTTTCTTTTCTTCAGGCTGTTGATTTGAACTATTAACATGACTTGGGAAAAAATATGGTGGTATACTATTTGGTTTAGAATACCTTATTCTATGTGAAAATAATCATTATTTGCAAAAGACGATAACACAATACTGGAATGTAAAGTAAAAATTGAAGATGTTTGCAGCATGTGATTTTGATGTTACATTTTTTCTTAACACGAATGGTATTGATGTCTTACAAGGTTTTTGATAACCCACTGTTCCCACCCTGTACAGCAAGGTCTACTAATCATCGACCTACAGAAAGTTCTGTCTCCACTGGCTCGTCAGCCAGTAGTTTTGGCAGTGGATACAGCATGGATAGTGAAGGCAGCAGCAGTGCCACAGGAGAGAATAATTTATTTCCCATCCCAAGAATGTAAGGCTTTTCCTTTAATATACTCTGTCCTCTGTGCACTATGTATAGATATTTTACTTGCCAGTGAACTTATATAGTTTCCTCTGCAGGCTTTAGCTACACAATAGAATAAAAGCTAACTGGGGAGAATTTCTCAGAGCATGTACTTTTACTCTGTGTTGTTAATCATTGAATTGTTAATAACCAGCCAAACCTCTGCCTCAACCATATGAATTTATTGCTGTCACCCAGGAGAGGCGCTAGTCTCAGCCTTTGATGTAGGTGTGTAGAGGTGGGCTTGGTTATGTTTTAAAACTAAGGCCTGAGAATGCTTAGTTTGAGTTTTCCAGTTGACCTCCTTCTAGAAAGTAGTTAGTTGTGCAACTGAAATTCAGATTCAATTTTTCCTAAGTTTTAAGAATTTGAGTAGAATTTCTCAGTTCTTGGTAGGAAAAAGCTTTTTGCAACCAAGTCCCTGTAGGAATTATCAAGCTACTATCAGTGTAATGATCTTATGAAAGGATTTAATTTTCAAATGTTTTACCCAGTTAATTACTCTAAAGAGAAAAGTTTGTCAGGATTTTTCCCACTCAACTTTGGCAGCATTCACCTTCCTCTATAAATTTCATTTCTATTCCTTCTAGGAAAAAGTATTCTATCCTGAACAAATTAATGTTTCTGGCCTGAAAAATATATAGATTGACTTTTCGCAAAGTATTTCAGTGCCTGAAATGGTTGTTTCTTGTTTTTCTCTGTGACGCAATTTTTTTTTTCCCCCTGAAGTCCTGAATTATTATTCAGAAAAACTTGATCTAATCTTCCTGAGAAAGTTTGAATGAAGAAAAAATTCACTCTCTACAACTCTAAAGTTTCTAAGTATTTATCACTTTCTGAAATGAAGACCAATAGTACTCATCTACAGCTTATTAGTAGTGAAAATGAAAAATAGACACAAATTTAATATTTCAATCTCATCTTAAGAGTCTACAAAGACAGTGTGAGCTCAGGTTCTGGGGTGCAAATTTTTTGGTATTCACTGAATTTTCACTCATGTTGTTCTAGGTTAAAATGAGCTTTACTTCCTAGTGGCAAAACTACAACCTTTACTTGAATTTGACAATCTCAAAATACGATTATTTTGCTATTATTCTTACTGAGAAGAGCAAAGATGCATAAAATATTTGTACATAGGAACACAAGATGTAGCTCTCAATGGAAGTTTTTAGTTCACATAAGTCCACATTTTAGTTCACATGGACATAAGTCCATTTTAGTTCACATTTGAGTCCAAATACTATCACCGTGCATCGTCTAGCAATGTGACAATATCTACAGTTGCGTGATGTTTGGCTGACAGACTCACCAGTCTATGAAGCCTGAAATCAGCCTCACTTCTCCTGGAAAGCAGGAAAAAATTTCCATGGTTTCAGCTTTTCTCTTACAGTAATTTGTTCCCATGAATTTTCTTAAATAAAATATATCCAGCCTTCTTATTTTCTGTTAAGGGATAGAATATTTGTTTTTATTATGGTATTTTTAATAAATTGTTTATGTATTTTCTGATATTAGACAGACTTTAAAAGTTACATGAGACATTTATATAGACAAGAAATGCTTTCTTTTTCATGTTAGTCTCAAGGGCTTTACATAGCAATGTAATGAAAATGAATGACAAAATTACTGTGTACTATCAGAGACCTTTGGGATTGTTCCTGGGGGAATGTTTTAATCTATAACTGTTTCCATTTTGAATTCTGGATAAAAATTCTTGTATATCTGAATATACGTCTAATTGAAATTCTAGTCAATGTTTGCATTCACATTGGCTTGATAATGACTTCAGGGACTCTGACCTTATACACTAATTCCACATATCCATAAGACCACAGCTCACAATTTGGTTGTGAAACATTAAGTAGGCTAAATAATTTTAAGTGTTGTGGCATACAAAAATATTTTTTTGTTACAAGCTCCATGTTTAGATTAAGTTTCTGATCTATTAATAGAAAAAGTGTTGGGTTGGCTGAGTTTACTCTAGTCTTAATGCTTTTAACCATAGGAACATTTACTCATGAAGCAACATAAAATAATTAAATAGTGACACCCTGGGAATTATTTGATGAGGTAACTAATTAGAATACTTGCCAATATTAAATATTGTTATAACTATCAAGAGAAATTAATCATTATATAGAGTTATGCACAGCTGAATAGATCTTGTAAGGTCATTCTATTTGGGAGATATTTTTTAAAGACCCTTGTTATTCGGTTGTAATACCCCTGAAAGTTACTCATATTATCATCTCTGATAAAGACCAGATTCTCTATGCCTTTGTATTGTGTAACCATCTATACCAGTACAACGTCTGTAAAATTATTTTAATTTTAAATGCAAAGGTGAAAAGCAGCTGAAAAATGTGTAAGGAATCTAACCCTACAGACAAATAATTCTTGTATCATATTTGTAACAGGTTTTATGAAACATTACTTCACAGAAGAACAAAAGAATTAGATTCAGTTAAAACTGAATTGAAAATAACTTTAAAAACTGACATTTTGTACTCCTTTTTTTAGTTCATTGTTAACTTTGACAGCTTCTGTTGCTACTGTGAAACATGAAGCTGGCTTCTAGGTAGCAAAGAACAGCTCTGACCCTTTAACCCCAAAGAAATCACATGCATCTGAAGATAATGCCTTATGATCTCTATCACTGCATTTCAGAATCTTAAGGAAGAAAGACAAATAGAAGTACAAACATGTCATAGTAGCAGGCATGTTTTTGTGAGTGATTGTAATCCTGCCTTAGAGCTTGCAACAAGTATGTTTAGAGATAGCTTATGTTTTACCTAACTTTCATTGCCTAAAAATAGACATCTAGATTGTAATCCAGGTTTTTTCTACATCCAGTGGAGAAAGATAGGGACAACCAGAGCATGATTCATTCCACTCACCTTACTTTAAGGTCAATGTAAGTCCCTGAACTGAATAGTTTCTTATGTTAAACCACAACTGTGAGGTAAAAACAATTCTGAAAAGGTAATGACTACATATTTCCTTACCTTTGAAGCAATGGTATTGTAGACTAAATGACAACTTTGTGCCTTCTTATTATGTATTTCACTGTTCACTATAACAGGATAAAGTGAGGAGAGGAGCCGTGCAAACTGGTTGTGGAACCCTAGGCTGATGAGTGCAGCACCTGATAGCCTCATTGTAAAAGAATATATAAGCTTAGCAAAATGTGATTACGGTTGCATCCAAAAGAGAAAAAAAAAATTCTTAAGTAATCTGTCCAAATAGCAATAGAAAAAAAAAAAAAAAAACCAACAAACTATTATCCACTTTATTTTCTTTAAATTAAATATATGTACACACACTTCTTTTGGTTTTTCAAAATACCTGTGATTGTCTTTTTGTATAGAACAAAGCCTCACTGGCCTTGATACATCGTTTTCTTAGATCTCATCTCTTTATTGACAACTACCACCATATCTCTTAACAGAGGGAAGATGAGCCAGAATGGACAAGAACCAGTAAAGCAGTCGGGAGTAGGATTAACCGATGCAGAAGGTAAAAAGAAACACAAACAACACTACAGTGGTATCCCATGTTTATAGAACCAGTATTTTTATTTCTTTTCCTTGTTATGCTATGAAAGATTAGCCTACGGTTTCTTTGTATTATAGATTAAGATCCTGACTTTCATTTGCTCTAAGGGCCCTTTAAACATAGCACCAATGTAATGAGTCTTTGGTTTAAATGAGAACAGTATCTGTTTATTTAAAGTAAATAAACAGTTAAGATTGCAATGAATAATACCTGTCTTTCAATGTTCATTGCTTTTCATAGTATTGAAATTTAAAAAATGAAGTATGGAGCTGACTATTAAATGAGAAGAAAATATCCAATGACTGTCAGGCTCTATTTTTATAGCATTGCAGAATATTTACTTCATAAAGCAACTGTTAATTTTGGTGTCTACATAAAACATTAAGATTAAATAAAAATATTAGCTGAACTTCAGGCTTGACTACTGCACTTAGACTACAGTTAAACTCTTATCTGATTGAGTAATCTTGAGATAATTTTTTTTTTGTATGAAAGTGGCGCTGTCAGAGAAAGAAACATTGTAATACTGGAGCTGGAAAGAGCCTAACAGAATGTCTTTCAAAGTTTCATGAGCAATATGATTATTTCTTTCATGTATGATAATGGACAACTGCATGAAAATTAAGAGAGTGTTTTGTATTGAAGGATATGTCAGGAAAATTCCATTTCCCTTTGCTTATAAGGTATTTTCTTCCAAGTATATGTTTCTGTTGACCTCAAATATAATGATCTTCATTTTATTATCAAAATAATACTTTTATCATTTAAATTCATTCAATGCAGCTTTGAGGTGTTAATTAATTCATAAACTGAAAATCATATATACAATTGAAATTAATTTCATGTTAAGTTCAGTCTTAAAAAATCAACATTTCTCAGGTTCCTGCAATCTATATACATGAGGGAATAATTTCTGCTGCTATATTTGAGGTAAAAGAGGTCTAATGTTTCACAGATTTAAAGAAATCAAATTAGAATTTGAAGGTAGAAATGTTAAACTTTTTTTCAAAACAAGAATCCTTAACTGTTTATATGCATTCTTCCAAATCTTGCAGTACATAGTACTCATCGTTCAAAAATCCAAATTCAGCTGCTTATCAAACTTCAATTTGTTTAGTGGTATTTTTACATACTTCAACACCAAGCTGTTTTTTAAAAGAACAATTGTGGGATGAAAATGGGAAACCAGGAATTTTCCATTTTTATTTTGTCATGATGTGTTTTCTATAGAATAATAATTGTAAACAAATAGCTTTTCATCATTTTGTTCATCATAAATTGCCCCTTAGGTAAGGTTATAAATTTCAGAACCTACAAAGACAAAATATTTCAATTTAATGTTTATATCAAACAAACCCAAGCAAAAAAAAAAGCCACTTTTTGAAACAATCTAAAAGATGTGTTTATATACAATTTAGTCAGTAAAATTACTTTTCCAGTCAATGTACTTTTTTTACTCATCTTCAAAATCTGAAAATAACTAAAGAACTGCAATTCTTTAGTTGTCACTTACGATGAAATTCACCTCTTCTAACTTGAGAACTTGAAGAGTTACAACTCCAAGACCAATAAAGTAAGTGATTCTAATTGTTGTTTCTCCCCACTGAGAGAAGCTGGGGCAGACAGCCTAATTTTTAGTGTCTGATTTCTAGCTGACTATGATGGGACACATCAATCTCAAATGAAAATTAAACAATATCTGGAAAACAATGAAAGAGCATTTCAATTTCAGCACGTGAATGTAATTATCTTGCAGAGAAGTAGTTTAGAATTTAGGGGAACTCAAGATCAACTGAGAATTACCTCAGTATTATAGAATTATTGTGGTATTCTTTTCACAGATGAACAAAAGTGAATGAAAATCTTAAAGTCTTAAAGGTTAAATTATATCTTTTCTGTAGTTCACTTACCTCTGTTGTGGACCATATGAGCTCTGCAATTACTGGAAGTAAATACTCATTTCCATTTTTCACAAATTTGTAGAGAGCTCCCATAGCTGACATTTGTATACTCATCTGCAAATAAGGATTTAGTGTTATACTTAAAACCTTTTAATACTAGTACTATTTTTACATTTTCAAATATTCTTAATGGACACCTTCTGTGAAAAGTAGTCTGTGGTTTCCTCTCTTTAAAACTATACAGAATAAATTCAATTGCTTTAACATGCGGATCTACCGCTACTTTAAATGTTTTAGTCATCCAAGTCATTCACACAGGCCTGGCAAATATGGCAGGCAACTTATAGGAAAAAGATCTTTAAGATGAGTAACTGGAGGCAAAGCAAGGTAGGAGTCTCACATGGCAATGAAAACTGGTTTCTAGGCAGCTGAGTCAAGGCTGTAGCAACAGGGTTCAGGTTCAGCTCACAGAGTATGACAGCAAAATTAAGGCATGTGAATAAGTGGAATCACCAGGAAAATATATGCTCCTTTTGTAATTTTCACCCATTTGAGAAATGTGCTAATGTTTTGTTGGGAATAGTTTTTGTGCTATTAAGATGTATCCAGTAATTTATAAGTAATATGGAAAACAGTACTATTTACCTTGCTGAAACAACAATATGGTCAATATAAATAACTGTGGGTATCGCTATGATAATTTTTGTTTCTCTGAACATATCATCTTGTCATATTCTGTATTTTCATACTACTTACTAATATAAAACAATTCAGAGTTTTGTTCTTGGACACTGTGTTACGGTTATTTTTATGATCTGCATGGTTGCATGCTATCTTACACTGGACATTCTGCCTTGAGCAGATAAAATACTTCATCTTCTTAAACTTCAGACAATCTTGATGTGATCTTCATTGAGTTATGCAAACTGATTTCTCTACTCATTGCAGAAAGTGCAATATCTTTTGTTTAAAGATTTCTCATGACATGCTATGGAATATTGCAGACAAAGAACCCAATTGAATTCCATGTAAGGATTGAAACTAACAATTAAAAGCATATGATTAATATCTTGATTCAGTTGTAGATCATGATTGGTCTATTTGCCCGATGGAACTGCTTTGCCCACAGATCCCAGATAGCATTTTCCACCTACCAACTATTTATCCAATTAGGAAATATATAGGAAAATTATTTTCATATATTTCAAAATTGTGAATTTTACGAGGTAATCTCAATTTACTAGGTAAACTGCCATTATTTCTAGAAGAGATACATATAGATACAAATAACATTTTAATTGAAATTGTTTACTATAAGGAAGTTGTGGATCTTCTCATTCTGAAGATACTATATGCGTGTAAAATATAATTCCTTTAGGATTACAGACACTGAAGTTCATCTCAAACAAATACTCTTTTAGGAAAGACGAACATGTCAGCAAGCATAACCCGATTTCATTCTTTCAGTATTTTTTGGAGTGAATGAGTACTCACGGTGCTTCTGTCTTCCTCTATGCTTTTGTTATTAAGATTTTCAGTCTGGAAATGTAAACTTTGTAAACTTTGTATAGGCTCCCCACTCTCATCTTCCCCACTCTCATCTTTAAAAAAAAAAAATCCCATCCAGTCCATGTCTTGGATACTCAAAGCTTCTCTACACAGTACTGCCGTGGCTCAGAGGCTCACTTTCCAACATTTCCAGTGGTCCTTTCAGCATCATCCTTTGCGTGTAGTAAAATGAAGTCCTCTAGGAAAGAAACTCTCTCAGTAGAAATTACTGAATCTGAACAGAAAATTGCAGAATATTTTAGTAAAGCCTCTGTAGATGTATTTCCACACATGAGCAGAAGGAATAGATTTGTATTATTTCAAAACCTGATGATGCACAAATACTTAATGAACTTCTGCAACTACTGATATGCACTAATTTTTTACATCATCTATAATCTATATTTTGTACCTATATTTTCCAGGGTTTTCCTTTTTTTTGCATGCTATATATTTGCCTGAATTACAGATTAATAAAACAACAACAAAGAATTTCTGTGATAATACAATGCTTTTACAGGCAAATTTTACAATATCATTATTTTTATTTCTGCTATTCTAAAGAGTCTGAGCTAAAATAAACCCTTTCATTTTTTAATTTTTGAGCTTTGTGATTCATCAGCCTGGATCATAAAATAAGAAATTCAGTTTTAACAGATTCATCACTTAACTTTATATTTTATTAATTGAGATAGTCTAATCTTTTTTTAATGAGAAAAATGGTTGAAATACCACATAGACCTTAAAACAGAGTAGGAGGTCATTCTAATAAAATTTTGGAGGAAAGGTGCATAACCTTTGTAAGTGACTGGCAACCATTTGACTTGTAAATTTTCCTTTATCGCTTTCTGAATAGTCCTCATAAAATTTTCATCCATCATGTCTGCACAGAATAAATCCTGGAGCAAATAATCTTGCTCACTGTATCAGACATTCTCTTGAAGTGATACTCAGGAGTAATATGTGGACTAACTCTCTTGAGTAAAATAAGGCATGAAACAAACTGATAGCACAGGCACAGCTAAGCATTGACACATTATTTGAAGTAGTTAAAACTTAGAAAAAAAAAATTCATTCTCCTTTTACTTGCTGTTTAGTTAGGCTAGAATAACACTGTTTAAGTCAGAGGACTCACTGTGATATGACTAAGAACAGGCTAAGGGCTTGGGAAGCTGCTTAAAACAACTTGTTACATCTCCACACTTAAAAAATTTAGCATTTGGATTTTTTTTTTTTAAACTCCAATGATTGAAATATCAGAACTATAATATTAGGGGATGTTTAGAAAGAAATGGTCTTCATTTTGGACCTTCAACCAGAAAGTTGTAAGAGGAGAAAAAAGATAGATTAAGGAAATTATTGCAGGCTAATCACAATACAGTTACTGACATTTGGAAATGCTTTTGCCTATGCACGAATCTGAACTTTGATATCTTGGTTGGTCAGGCTAAAAATATGTGGTTTACTGCAGATGAGAAAGTTTTACTGCAGTTATCTTTATCATTTCACTAAAAAAAAAAAAAAAAAAAAAGAGGACTGTGAGATCAGATCAAAATACAATGCTTAGTATTAATGAAAGGGGTTATAATTACAACCGAACTTCTTGCTGGATTAAAATTAAGGTGAATTTTATAGCCCTTGCACAGGCAGTGGTGACTTTGAATGAAAACACTGAGACTGGGAACAATGTGAGACAGAGATCAGGTTAAATATTAAATGCATGTAACTTTGGGATCATCTGATACTTTCCTTCTTTTGTAATCAAGTCTAATTTATATCTTTGCATGTATTAGAAGTTATCTTCTGTGACACATACCTCATTTTACATCATCTAACATGAATTCCAGAGAGACATATTTAGCTATGTCAAAAGCAGTTTTCTCTTTAACTATTCTTAAACATTAAAAAAAAAAGGAAAGGAAGCAAGCATTAAAACATTTATAGACAATTTCCCCACAAAGGTGCATAAGGGAAACCAGCTGATAAAACATCCAGTCTTTTGTTTCAAATGTTTGGAATAAAGTCTTTGATGTTTAATGGAGAAGCACTGTAATTTAGGAATGAGAATATGATAAAGAGACTCTAAGACAGGTATTCTCCATTTGGACAAGAGGGATTTGCATTAATTTGTGGAAGAAAGCAGGTTTTCTGGTGGTATGATGCCAACAATAGCGGAATTCCTATTCTGGGGAAGTCCTGAGAGGCTCATACTGGAGGGTCTCTGTCTTGAGAGAAGCAAAGGTGCTCCTCTGCCACCTCAGCAGCTTCTGGACAACAGGGGCCTACAGGACAAAAGTCAACCTTGGTGTAAAATAGACAAACACTAGATATTGTCCTGATGGCAGCCAGTTACAGTCAGCAAATGTTTTCTAGTGTGTCTCCAGAGCCTGGTAGCACTGCATTTTGGGACTACATCCTCACTTTCTGTGGGGACCAGTATATCACCATTTTAGACCAGCGTTACAAAGTATATCAGCACCTAGTTTATGTGCTACAATATCCCCCTGGAAATATCTAAGAGTAGAAGTAGAGGGGAGGAGAACCTCCCTCGACCTGCTGGTCACTTTTCTTAACGCATCCCAGGATACCATTGGTCTTCTTGGCCACAAGGGCACATTTCTGTCTCATGGTTAACTTCCACTTGGACTTCAAGGTCCTTCTCCATGGACCTGCTTTCCAGCAGGTCAACCCCTAACCTGTACCAGGACTCTACAATAGCCCTTGTTGAACTTCATGAGGTTCCCATCTGCCCAGCTCTCCACTCTGTCCAGGTGTCACTGAATGGCAGCACAGCCTTCTAGCGTGTGAGCTACTTCTCTGAGTTTCTTATCAGCAGACTTGCTGAGGGTACACTCCCATCCTTTCATATAGGTCATTGATAAAGATGTTGAACAAGATTGGACCCAGTACGGACCCCAAATAATCTTGTACCCTGTGAGTGGTATTCTGGGAAGAGTAAACCCATTCAGGCAAAGGCATTTTGCAGTTATAGAAGTAGAAACACTTTTATACTTTGACAGTGGTTTCTTCTTTACCTTTGAATAGGAGCATCAGGAACGCTTATCTCACTTGCTTCGCCCAGTGTTTTATCTTGCACAGATACAGTGAGGGACTTTGTGTCAGGAAAATTCCACTTTCTCTTCAGTTTCTTACCTTTGGATTGAGCTGCAATTACTGAAGCAACATCAGAATGTCAAATGTATATTATTGAGTAGTTTGAGTCTGAGAACTGTTATTTCCAAGGAAAATTGAAAGCATCATTATATATCATACAAATGTTCACTTCTATGTTTATGTCAGGAAATGACTGAATAGACAGGAATTATGAATCCACATGCCCAAGGTGCCCAATTACTAGCAAGTCTCCAATTAACCTACAAATCATACACTAACATGTATTAATTTTCTTAAATTCAGTTAAACTGAACTTTATCTTTGAGAGAGAAAATTCCTATCTTCTACAACATAATCCCCAACGCATAACACACAAGCAGTATATGGATCAGCAATAAATGACCGAGTCAGAACCAGTCACTTCACAACAGCAGAGAATTTATGTTGTTTTGGAACAGTTCCATGTTTCTGCACCAAGGCTTGATCCAATTTTTATCAAGACGTCTTTAGACTCAAAACCACAGGGAGCACATCTATTTTGTTCTCGCACACATGTCAAATACTATCTTTACTGTCTCCCAATAACTCAAATATCTCAGGAGTACTGAGCCTTTAATGCTGTCATATGCTAAAACGTAAGAGAGCCTGAAAATATAGTCTGGACTTTCAAGTTTTTTTCTTGAATCAATAGAATCTTGTACTGACCAAATATGAGACTGTTGATTGTAATGGATATTGATCCATGAATTTAAGGAGAAATCCACCCAAATTGAAACGTTACCAACACTGACTTTATCAGTGGTTGAACTGCATTTTTTGGTTTTGAGTTCATGTCCAGCCATATATAGCAAAAGAAATTGCTGCACACTCTCTGTGTTTTTCCTAAAGAGCAATATAAGCCTGATGATCTCTTTTTAAAATCCATTTTCAGCTGTTGTAATATCTGCTTTTATAGTCTTATTGCCATTCTGATTTACATGTAGATGAGGTCCGTTAGTGAAAAATAATATTACTGAGTAAAATGTGATCTTTGCCCAGGATCCTTGCCAGACTTCTCTACTAAGTTCATAAATAAAAAGGCTATTAAAAATATTTTATTTCTAAATAAAATATTTATATATATAATGTTTCTAAAAATATGAAATACAAGTAAAATACCAAATATTTTTATATTATATATAATATTTATAAATAAAATATTTTATGTACAGATAAAAAATTCAACCTCACATTGTTTAAACTGTCCATATAAAATCACAACCTTGCTTTCTGCCATCCACATCTACCAAAGGTCTACCATTTAGTACTCTTGATAGCATAAAATTAATCAATGCCAACAAAATTTAATGTAGGAAATACTAGCAGGAGTGACTCCTTGGATGAATAGCTGCCTCTGTACAGAGGAAAAAAGGGACACAAGTGAAGAGAAAATAAGTAATGAAAGCACTTGCAGCTAGCCTGTCACCTGATAATACACATCTTTTATTTTGGGGAATGTAAATTTTAATTTAAAAAATTAAAAAGATCAGATATGCTTTCTGTCACTGGAGATCCTTAAGCAATGAATTCAGCTTATGCACTGTCAGTAGTCCTTTTCCTCTCTCCCCTGCTTTTTTTTGTTGGTTCTTTGTCTGTTTGCTTTTTGTTAAAGCTAACTATAATAATATACACATGCTCCCTCAAGCTAGGAATAGCCTTACTACTAATACCTAAGATAAACAACAGCAGTACTATAAACCTAAGAATTATCAGCTTCGTCTCCAAACTCTGAGAAACACTTCTTTTATCTATCTCTGATTGGCCTAGTACTCTAATTTGCCCACCTGGCCCTCCACTAATAATTGGAGCAATTAGTTCTGCCTTCATGAGGTATTTGCCAGAATAATCCAGCTGATTTGCCTAAAAAGAAGCAGAAAGAATTTAAATAAGAATAAAGACTGCAGCCAGAGATAGAAACATAACAGAAAAAAGGACAAGATAATCTTCTTTATTCTTGTATCCACATGACAAACAACATTGCTTTACATATTTACAAATCATCCTGTTCCTGATTTGTTATTATAAAGTGTCATTAGAAGAGAAGTAAGTAATCCAGGGAGCCTGACTGTGATTACTGGCTGGCCAACAGCTTGGGCTGCTCTTGTATGAACTGAGACTGAATGGCTATTAGTCATTAAATCGTGTGGCAAGAAAATTATAAAAAAAAAAGATTTTTTTTTTTTAAGCTTTCATTAAACAAAATTTTCTTTTCCCATGGGATCTGTGAAAAATTAACAAATAGTAAGGGGACAAATTAGCAAAAAGAAAAACCTGAGAGCACACTAGCTAAGTGTCACTAAACTCACTTGATATCACATCTTGAAACCAAAATATCACTCCTTGATATGATGCTTCAATAATCACCTGGAAAGATAATTTGCTTGCCTAATGATCTTACTCATTTTTATTGGCCTAGTTCTTAAACACATTTCCACTAACATAAAGCTGCTTGGGACTTTCAGAAGGTTTCTTGGAAATGTAGTGGGCTCAGAGGGTTCGGTCTGGGAATCAGAATGCTAGTAATTCCACCAAATATTTGACAAAGCTACAGGGTTTCATTTCAGGGGGAAAAAAATAAAAGTTTTGGTAGAATTCTGTAATCTATGTCTTTAAGAATATATGGTTATGAAGGAAATCTGATTTAATACCAGCTGGCACATTTAGTACAAATACCAGTTAATAACGAAGAACTTCAACACTGGAAAGCAAACAGAAGCATCCCCCATCAAAAATGGAGTAAAGGTGAAGCTGCTGGAATGCATGATTGCTGGACCTGAGCCTTGTCTGGTGTAAACCTCAAGAAGGGCTGCTTCACCTAGTGAGTAATTTCAAAAAGCTTTGAAATAGAGTCTCTTTTCATGATCAGTGCTCATTTAGAATCAGAAAAGGTCAGGTAGAAGCATTAATATGGTAGAAGGTGAATTACTAAATCCCATTTTTTTAAAATCTACAACTAAGTAAATGCCCCTCCGTGATGAAAATGAAACTAGGAGCTAACAAGTAGGGTTTTAAAATGTCATCTTCCTGGATAATTCAGGCAATCTCCTTCATTTAGCAGTGTGATTAGGACTTTTGTGCATACTCCAGGAAAAAAAATAAGCAAGATAGATCTGTTTTAAGGTCAGTAATGTTCAGTACTCAAATATGTATTGGCTCTTATGCATCAGGGATGGGTTTGAGGGGACTTCAAGAGGTCATCACTTTACTTCAAACCACAATATTGTTCCTAAAAGGCTTTTGATTACTTGCACCAAAAAATTGTTATTGGTGAGACTTCACAGCTTCATTTGTCTGTTCTAGTGCATGATTATCCTTGACACTAACCAGCTAATATTGTTTGCTAAAATTAATACTCAAAGGGAGAAATAAGAATGCAAAATCTGAGTTCTTTTCATGAACATTTCATATTTTATCAAGCACTTCCTATAAAAATATTTTTCTAAGCTTTTCTACAAATGATAACACAGCTGTTCCTACTGAAAAGTTCTGTATTAGAGCTCCACTTTTGTGGTATCTATTTGAAATGACAATAAAAAAAAAGGAATGTCATAACCCTTTTCTATACTTAACAGTCCTTTGTAGCTCCTTAATGTTTGTATCTCATGTAAAAGGAGCTGGTATTGTATTATATTTATGTGGTTTAGATTATTATTTATTCTTTATTTCTTTTGTATAGGTAATTTATAAATTGCTTAGAAATTAAAATATTATTCTGGGGATTCAGAAAGGAGTTTTTTATTTACCTTTACGTGTTTTTGTAGTATAAAACCTTTTTTTAGACTGACATTCAAACATTTATCTTGGAATGCTGTTTAAGTGCAGATGAATCTAGAGCATTTCCAAATGAGATCACATGGCAAGCTAAAATTAAACTTCAGCTGATGTTTATGTTAGGTTGTGAGACTTCTCAGAATTATTGGACTGTAAGTTGTGTTTCAAGACATAATTTCTTGAAAATCAGTGCATTAGAATGATTATAAACCTTTCCTATGTTGAAATTGCCTACATGCGTGTGATACTCCTGGCAGAGAGTCTGCTTTCACAGCTAGAATTAGAACCTTGTACTCGTCTGCAGTTTATTTTCAGATTAATATACCTTTTATAAAGCTCCATGTTCATTATTTTGTCCTATGATGGTAGTCTTACAGGCTTGCAGCTTTAATGAAGTTTGTCCTCCATTGCAACACTATGTGAATAATGTTTTGTCTGTTGAGGAAGAGGTTCAGTGTGAGCATGTATTTCTCCTAAAGAATTCCAAACAGTTTGTCCTGTGTAAGCACTTGTAGTTACTTCAGGCTCTTACATGTTGGTCTTCCCTTTTGTGTATTATTTATCCTGATACTACTAGGCTATGACTGGAAGGGAATCAAATGGACAGAAGACTAGACAAATCTAGTGGCAGAAAGTGATTTACTGTCTGTGTAGAGTAGGATGCAGTTTCTATATCTTTATCTACAAAGGGATTGATATAGGCACAAACCTGATTTGTTCCTACAGCCAAGACAGTATTTAGGACTCCCTTCAGTGTCAGCTACCTGAAATGCCAGTCCTTTCTCACTATCTGTTAAGAATAACTACAATGAAAATTTACAACACTTATTTTAGCTTGCATATCTAAATTTTAACTGGCAAATATCAGATGAGATGAATGCTACCAAATGGTCCTTGAGTTTGCACGTATGTTGATGTCATCCATTGCACAGGTCTTTCTTTTCTGAAACACCATTTGGTATGCTTCCTTTTTGCTATACTTTATTTGTCAAGCTTTCTTTAGATTCTTTTGTCTGCCACATTGGCTTTGCACCCTCACTGCTAGTGATGTGATAATAATATAACATGACTGAATTTCCATGCCTTGGAAGTCATCTGGATCAAACATCTGATAGACACATTTGTCTTCATGTTTCACACTGCTGTAGTACCTAGAAGCACACATATTTTTCAGAAGTCTTGTAACATACTGCTTACAATAATTAGTCAGTTTGTGTGATTTACTAGAAAAAGCCCCATATGTAACTTGCATCAATGCCTGCTGAGCATGCTATGGATTCTCACTATTTCCTTCTGCTACTAATCTAATATCTACAGCATTTATGTATCAGGCTCCTGATTGCCTTGGCTGTTCCTGGCTGAGTGCTTAGCTTTTTAGAAACTTGTTCATATTAATGGAAAAATCTGTTATACTCTTGAAGGAATTGGATTCTCACTGATCAAAATGCAATTATTTCACTTTTTTTTATAAACTATGCCCTTCTGACTCATCTGATAGTCTTAAAGAGTTTCTTCTTTCATGGCAAGTACAGGAGAGAAAAGGAAGGCTTTTCTTCTTGTTTCTGGACATTTGAGAGAATAGCAAACATAAACACCTTAACTCTCTCTCTATGTTGGTTTTAAAGCTATTTGGTGTTTTGGTAGTGTTTTATAGCAGTATGCAAAGGTTCTGACTTCATACAAAACATTTTTAACACTGTTTTCCATGTTTGAAGAAGTGAAGCCTACAGAATATCAACACTTAGTATCTTCATTCATACTCAGTAGTTTCTTTTCAAACACTCCTACAAAGCAGAATTACCTAAGTTTCTGTATAATTATACTATGGCTTATTATTATTATTAAAATTATACTATGGATTATTTAGAAATTATACAGGGTAACTATAGGTTTTTAAGACCATGATAAATTTCTACATGAAAGCTGGCACTTTTAAAGAAAGGAATCTGAGCAGTGTTAGAAAGGAAATAAAAGAGAATTAACAAGAGAAATATAAATTTTTCCTGTTGCTAAACATTTTGTGCACAGAATGAGCATATCAAAGGGGAAACAGTTTGGGCAGCAGAACCTAGGAGCTGCTTTTCACCTCTCCTTATCAACAGCACCTTACCTAGGTGTTGTCCCATTGACTAAATGAATGAGACGTTGAAGAGCCTCAGCTTGCCTTCAGAAAATGACTTGAGCATGCTCTTGCAGTATTTCATAAAATAAGGATTGATAATCTGCTTTTATTTGGGATACTTGCAAAAATCTTACATGAGAAACAGATTTTTACCATTTATCTTTATTAGCGGAAACAGAAAACAAAAAAGCACCAATACGAGTGAGACAAAGCCAGTCTTCCTAACAACAAAAACCCAGTAACTAATGTCATTGTATGCTGTGCTTTTTTTATGAGCCTCTCAAAACTGGCTTGTTGAATCCAACTGGTTGTATGCAGGTACATATTTCTCAAGAAGAAGGAAATGTAAAAAGGCCATAGCCTCCCTATAAATGTCTCATCGTTTTGCATGTGTGCCTTGTCACATTGTAAGGGGAAGACTGCACTGAGATCGCAGATATAGCCACGAATAATATGACAAATCATTCCCCTCTTTATCAGAAGCATCTACTGCCCTCAGGTTACTTGTTCTGAATCAGATTCCAAAATTAAGTATTGCAGTTTTCCTGTTGAACAAAGCTGAGTAATTTGTTTTATGTAAAATTTTCTGCTAGTGGCTAAAGAATCTAAATTGAAGACAGCTTGAAAAACAGATATAATAGGAAATGATGCAAATCCTGAGAGAAAGGACACACACACACATAAACCACAAACACATTCTTTCTTCCCTGCCCCTCTCTGAGATCAGCTGAATATATGGATGTACATTTAAAGCACTAACTAAAGGAAATTATTATTCTGATTTCTGCTATAATTTTGAGCAGAAAATTTCCTCTTAGGAATACTATGTCTTTTATGATTATAAACTAAATAAAAAAGATCTTTTTTTGGTACATTTATCTACATTATTATCTTCTTATCTCAATTAAACAAACAATAGCAGATTTTTTTTTGTAATAAAGGTCATGTCAACAAATTTATCAGAACAGATTTCTTCAAAAGATTGCAAGTTTTGATAATATCTTAAATTAAAACAAAATAATCAAAACTTAAGAAGGGATACATAAAATTGACATCTTTCTTCCTTAGTTTCTTAATTAATCATTTGAATGAATAACCCGATGTTTGTAATCTAGTTTCATGTGACAAAATGAAGGTTCCAATACATTCTCAGCTGCTTGAAATGCTTTAAGAATACTGGTTGGGGAGCCTTATGTAAATACCTTTTCTGATAGTACCAGGTTACCTTTGATGGTTAGTAGAGGAACTTCAAAGTTTCTGCATCATTTTGAGACAATAGAGTTAGTACTCAAAGATAATGCTTCTATCTGGAAAATGTAGATAATGCACAGTGTGTGCATTCTGTCCTTTGCTCTGTCCTTCTTAACAATTAACTTTGCAATCTCAAATAAATATTTGAAATGACGTTCAACTCGTTACAATAACATACAGCAGAATCATGCGTCACTTAAGTGGTATTGGTCCCCACCCAAGATGGGATTAGGAGGAGAGACTTCTGATGGTCATCACCCCTCTACTAGCCCCCTGGAAATTTTTATAGAGGTACTGTATACCTTGTGCTTTCCTCTTCTTAGAACCACTCATCTATTTATCCACCTGTAGACAAATGTAAGCCACAAATCTTCATCCATCTCCATTTCACTTCAGAGAGATGAATATTTTACCTTTAGCACCAATTCAGTATGACTGTGAAATCCTCAGTAGACAATCAGTCTTGGGTATTCTAACAAAAACTGCAGTCATCTCACATGTATAGATCAAAATCCATAATTGTCCAATCTACCTTGCATCAAACGTAACCTCTTTGGAGGCAGGCAAAAGTCTTCAAAGCTGACTTAGTCACAAGATATAGGGGGAAAATAGAGGAAAAAATTCTCGAAGCAAAATTACACTGGGAAAAAAAATAATCTCAGGGATCACAGAAAACACCCCACAAAGCAAGCTGAGTATGGCCCTGCTAAGAAATGCAGCAGTGACAAAGACCTACAGTCTAAAAGCAAGTGCTTCCCTGCTGTACGTTACTTCTGAAAATAGTCTCTGACATCATTATGTTCATGCATCTACCTTATTGTTATGACTCAGAGCTGCAACATAACTTTGAAATAAATTATTCAGTTTTAACTTGCTTGACATTGTGTTGTTACTTTTTTTTTTTTTTGGTACATCCAAATCTGGTTCCTTTTGAGGGAAACTAAACTGGAAACTCTGCTCCAGGTGAGCACTAAATGTACTTTTGTTCCTAACAATGTCACAGCTAATTATAAGTCCTTTGAACAAAACTGGACCACACGCAGAAGAAGAACATTTGTATCACAGACCAGAGTAATTCCAGTTTCAAATAAAAGCTTTAAACTTCATGCAATATAAATGTAGGTGCCTCAGAACCAGTTGCTTTGATCTACTGATTCATTCCTATTGCACAAGACTAATGCCATGTAGACACGGTAACAGATAAATAAGCAAACACCTGAGTATAAGTTTATATCATTTCAGAACCTAGTTTTCTATTGATCTTTAAAATTGCTATATATATATATATAAAAAGAAAAAAAAAGGAAATATACACACCTCTTTTTCATACTGTCAGCTTGTGATCAGTTTGGAGAGGAAACCTCTTTGTTCCCGAGTCACACAAACTAAAGGAGGTAAATGTGTGAGCTGCCATATTCTACAAGAAATCAAAGAAGAAAGAGGTTAACAGTGATGAACATTGCACCTCTTTCTACCACACTGCACTGAAGGAAAGTCTCTGATAGTCTTTCAGGTCCTTTTGAGGAAGAAAAGCCCCAAATGTTCCCATTTAATCTTCTCTGTAATTTTTTCTCATCCTAGGTTGCTTGTCTTATGTGAACTGGATTGTTCTATAAGGAGGTGCTGTCTAGTGTTTTTTATTTATTCATCTCAAAACATATTTAAAGCTCTTAACATAAGAGATATTGTTGAGTTATGTTGCAGACAATCAGGATTCTTTGATTTTTTTTTAATTTTTTTTTTGTTACTCACTTTTCGAACTGAGTTAAGTAACTTAAATTCTCAATATATGTGTATAGTAATTAATTTGGAAGTCAGAATTCCCCATAGTGCCCTTTGAGTTCTGCAATAAATTGTGAAATACATTACTTGAATATATTTCATTGCATTCTATAGGAAATACTGCTTCACTACAATATAAAGTACAGAAGGTGTGTACATGGTCACGACATACATAAGTGACATATACAGTCAAATGGATGTAGTGGGCTAGATTAATATTGTGTAACAGTTTAGATCAGGGTATATTCCGTGGAAGTCACTGAAATTTCATCAGCCTAAGATTGGCATGAAGAGGGGTCACACAATGAGAAACTTTCAAGTACTGTTGAAAAACACAGGAGCACTATTGGAGAGTGCAGAAAAATTAGGAAACAAGCATTTAGCTGACTGAGCGACTAAAGTGCTACAAATGATCCCTGAAGGTGGGAAGTCTGTCCTCTAAGCAACCCTGAGCTCAGACTCTGTAGCTTTTACACTTTTGTTTGTGTGGCAGCACTTCTGTCCTACTCTATGATCTAACTCTGCAGGTTTTCACTGAACTGATTCATTGTATTTACTTTAAATAAGCAGTATTTTATTTCAGGAAGCTACTTGTAAAAATGTAAGGAATCCTTTGCAGCGCAGTTTTATTGGAATTCAGATCACCTGTCTTGTCCTCAGAGAAATACCCAAACCATGTAATTTTTTTTTTGGTCCCCTAACGGGTTCCTGTATTGATGCCAGTGCTCCTTGGTGTGTCCAGCTGTTTTCTGATTTTATTTTTTAAAATTTAGGTTAGATTGTGAAACAGAAGGTAGTATTTATGAACTATTTTAAGTGGAAAATATAAAAAAAAATCACGTTAGGAGCAAAAGAGGAGTCAGCAGTTAAAGTTAATTTAGGTAGCTTTAACTTCATAAAATTAAACTCAAGACAAAGGATTTAGAGTTGATTTATTCAAAGAGCTGAGTCAAGGTAGGTTTAATACAAGTAGATTCCTAGGATTAGGTCAACTGTGTACATTTGTGCAAATGCACATATATGTATACACATGTGCACATGTATATATACATATATGTACACATATATAAAGGATTGAATCATGTACATATATGTATATTCATATATATTATGACCTGATAATAGTGCTACATACATGTTTGGAAAAAAAAACCCTGGATTCTGAATGAAATGCTCCATCTGTGTCTACAGAATCTACATTATTCAAAATATCACTTCTGTTTCATGAACTTTTATAATCTGGAAAATAAACTGTGACTGCAATGGAAAGCAAATAAGATGGGACCTGTGTTTCATACTGGCTCTCACATAGAAAGGTAATGAATCCCATTAATCTAGTTTAATGATCTTTTTTTATTTAAATACATCTACAGTAATTTAATTATTAGTGATTAAATTGGAAATTTCTTTTGAATCTTAAATAGAGCATACAGAGAATTCTGGTCTGATCCTTTAGATTTTGCAAACGGGACCTACTTAAGTACTGTAGGAATTTCTCTGAATAATAAAGGTTTTATTTCTGTCTCATACTCATTCTATTTCATATTAATTGTCTAATTAAAAACCTAGAGTTTTGTCTACTATATATAAAGAATCTAATCCAAGATCTTTCTACATTGGGGACCTCTGAAATAGATAATTCAATGAGAAATTTTGTCATGGGAGTTATGGGGTGATAAGCCACTTAAGTAGAACTTTTGCAGTCACTGGAAAGAAATAACCATTTTGACAGTACAATTCATCTGACCTATTTTAGAGATCTATTTGCAAATAAGACAAACCATGTTCTGGAAGAGCAATTGTTCTCCTTTTGCTATAAAAGGAGCCTTGACATCTAACTCAGATACAGACATCAACATTCAGGCAGATGAATCCTAGCAGCAGGGTCTATCTCCAACAGACGTTAGGTGACAGTCACTGGAACATGTTATTCTATATGCGCCAAGACATAACTTGTAAGCGCATCTAACTTTATTTGACAAAAAATGCTAATTTGATATGGTCTGCATTTCTAAAATGGCTGCTGTGCTCAACAGCAAGTGTAATTACCATTTGGAGTGTTAAGTGCCATAATTATCTTGAACTAACAAGAAGCACAAGATGGTGTCAATTTGTTAGTTTGTTGTGGTTACCTTTTGATTTTTTTAGAAAAGGCTCTAATTAGGATGTGAAAAATGGAATAGGGAAGGGCTGGTGCCTTGTATTTGCTGAAAGAATTTCACCCTCAAAACACACTCTCAGAAAGCAGTCTCCCTTATTGAGCTGAGGGAAGCCTGGCAAGAAGCCTGGAGTTGCCTAAAAAGGTTGGATATACTTTTCTCTGGATTCTGTACCTCTGTGGAGATAGTGGCTTTCTCCCCATTTACTTCATTGCAGTTCACAGCAAAAAGAACAAAGTAATAATCTTAGTTGCAATACTGGGAAAAAAAAAACAAAACAAAACCAGGAAGCACAAGTAAATCATATTTAAACACAACACTAATAATTAGTAACTCCTTTTTTACTCAAGATGCCTAATACTTGTCACAACTGGGTAATGGGATGCACAAAAATATAGTAAAGTCTGTGTCAGATTTAAACTTCAGTCTCGTATAATTTTAGAGTTAGGCCTTAGGGCAGACATGGAAATATCGACAACAGTTCAGACAAGTTCACTGTCGCATACTTCGGTGATTTCTTCTGGGTTCAAAACTCATCAGTATTTAGACATTTAGTTAACTGTTTGTTAATGGAAGAAAGACAGGGATCCCAGCAGGGTTGCCTTCACCAGTTGGGAAGATGGAAGATAATGAACTCTGGGAGTTGTTAGAGGAATGAGGATGAAACAGGGAAGAAGGTACAAAATTGACGTGGAAACTTGTCAGAAGGTAGAAAATATTCCTCAAAATCCACTCCAAGGGCCTGTTCGGAAGCACAGACCTCAAAAGCATCAGGAGTTAGCAGACCACAAGGAAATCAGGTGTATGACTGTCAAAACAAGAGTGAGGAAAAGCCTAAATTTCACAGCATAAACATTCCTAGGGAATGCTACCAAGGAATTGAAGTATCCTTGAGCCCTGAGCAGCTCCCTGTTGTTAGACATGAGCTCAGAGCCTGTGCCATAGTCACACCTCATGTATGTAGGCAACAAAAATCACAAAGACTGTAACATTTCCTCTTTGATTTCAGCATGAGTTGGGCCAAAGAGACAGAAACAAACCCGCTTACTTCTGAGAATTGCCAATCTGTCTTTATATAAAGTCTTCAGCTTAGCCTACCTCACTTATGAACACACAGTTCCAGTATTAGGAGCCTTTGGGAATCACAACCAACCTTTCGTTTCTATAAAGAGCAAACCCAACCACATATGGCCAATCAGAAAGATGTATGCATCTGATCTGATCTCTCCAGCTCCCTGCAGCAAAACTAACAATGAAAAACTGGGCTCACATTCATGCCACAGCACTGCTGATTTCTATCTCCTGCAGCAAAACTCTCGAATAAACAACTGGACTTGCTTTCATGCAGGAGTGCTAACTTGTTGAGAGCACCATAGCTATATTTAACACTCTTTTCCTGAGGCAGCTTTTTTTTTATTCTTGACAGTAAAATGGATGGTCTATGAGAAGAGATTTTTGTGCCACTATTTGTTTTCAAACTGTTGGGGAATAATGCAGGGACAACAAAGCAGATTCAATATTCTTTAGACTTTTTTTAAAATGAGTAAAACTAAAAGTGTACAATTGATGCCCAAAGCAGTTTTAAAAATACTGAAAGTGCTGGCATTGGAGGCAATATCCATTTCCCACAAAGCAATATATTTTTACATGCCCTCGTCTCAAAATGCCCTCGTCTCAAAATGTGTGGTTTCAACTCAGTTCTGCTCAACACAACTTCTTTAAAGCACTCTTCAAATCAAAATTTCTCTGAGAAAGTCACTGGAACAATGACACCGACAGCTTTCCTTTAAGCAATATCAATTTGGAAAATGTCTTTGTGATCATTACTCCTGCATACTGGGCTGCAAAAGAAACTGTATAGGGAGCACGTCATAGGAAGGGACTATTCCTTTCCCCTGAGTGCCTGTGAGGTCCCATCCAAAACAACGCGTATGTTTTGGGGCCTCTGGAGGTACTGAGGAGACTCTGACAGAGTACAAATAAGATGGCTAACAGCCAGTGAAAGTGTCATTGAGGAGAGGCTGAGGGTGTCTTTAAATCTCAGCTCATGAAATCAGCCTCTTTATGGGTAGCTAACTACCTTGTAGGATGGTATAGAGATAATGAAGCCAGAGTCTTCTCAGAGCTCCACAATAAAAAAAGAAAATAGACAACATTGTCAAGCTGAAGTAAGGGAAATTGCAACTGAATATAAGGAAAACTATAATTAAAAAAATCACAGTGAGGGTAGTTAAACACCAGGTAGAGTTGCTGTGGAGCCACTCAAAGATTTTCAAGACTCGACATAAAAGCTCTGTCCAGCAGTCCTTTCCTCTCCACAATTGCTCCATAAAGCATGCTTTGTCACAAGCTAGCATTGCTGCTGAAAAAATGTCATTTTTTTCCTTCTCTCAACCTCATTTAATTTCTTCATGGTGGCATAAATCACGTGCTGAATCAGGTTGGGTGACTAACCCAAAATCAATACCTTGGAGTGGGGGTGTGAGGCAGCAGTTAGTAGGATCATTTCTGCCAACTAGTTTACTAGGCATCTGTATAAACATCTATGGCTAAATGAGATAACTTCAGGGAAAATGTGTGGGAAGAAATAAGCAGGAGCATGAAGAGAGCTCTTTCAGTGCCAGTACTGGCTTATGCCATTTTAAGATGAGTAAGAGTCAGTAATTTGTAGCAGGTAAAGATGTTCTTTGCAGCTAGACCATTTCTAAGGGTAGTATTATTTTCTTTAAGTGGACATCTCACCGGGAAGAGTTTAAAGGACAAATCTACTGCAACTGTATATTAAATACTCTGTAGTATTATCCATAACCACTGAGCTGGCCAAATTCCTCCCAGGTAATTAAGTTCCATTGCTTGAAGTTCTGTGCTGCAAGTGCATACAGATAATGTATTCTTTTCTTTCCTTATCTTACATATGTATGTATGTATTACCTTATATATACACAACAAGACCTGGCATACCTCATCACAGCCTTTGTATCTGAGGGGTTATTTTAAAAAATAGTCTTTGCTAAGGAACAGAAAATAAACAAATCAGATTTCCTCTCCTTGTCTTTGTCAGAGCAGTGGGATAATGGTTTTATGGGTAAAGCCTTCAGTAAGACTCAGCAACAGTGTTTGTAGTTTCCAGTGGCACCAGTTTTGTCTTTGACAGTAGAGGAGTTAATTCTGCTATTACCAGCGCCTGTTTTCAAAGCATAGCAAACAGCTTTCAAAATCAGAAAGTAGACGGCTCAGCAGGGTAGCAGACTTGCCTTACGTCTCTTGAAGCATTCTCCATAAAAAAAGTGTGCTCCTTTACTGCAGCTTGTGTGTTACATGGAGAAAGGAAGGAAATTCAGCATGGAGCTTCAAAGCTGCTTATTATGGTGTCTCTTTCTTTTTGCTTCTCTGAGACAGGTTATAAAAGCAATGAAGATTACCAATATATATTTAGTTGCAATTACTGTCCATAGCTGTAGTTGCCTGACCCTTCTGATTAGAAAACCTGTTTATAATTACTTACAATTTGTGCAAATAAATAATGTAAACATATAGTACAGACCACTTAAAAACATAGGCACACAAAGAATGTTGTATCCTATCCCACATGATTCAATTAAAAAAGAAAACAAGATTACATTATGATTTTTGCTGCTGGGTTGGGTAATGCTGGACAGCTTTTTATGCTCTTTAAGCCTCAGTTCTTTCTAAACTTTTTTTTTTTAATGTTTTGTCTTTTGCTAACTACCACTAGTATTACTAAGGGAAGCAAAGCAGAATTTTACAAGAAACAGTTTGTGCAAGGAATTGTGAGCTTGAGACAAAAATGTTGGTTATTTTGACAGAAATCGTTACCGTTAACTGACAGCATGATGAGCACTTCAGGTTTAATTTTGTTAAATGTAGAGGACTGTATCTGCTGTTCAGCTGAACTATATTCTATGAATTTTATTTCAAAATTGGAAGTTGAGTGCCTTGCACAGGATAACTAGATTTCTTTCAAGCCATTTCAGGATCAAGTTTGTAGTTTCCCACATCGATATGATGTCCTTGTTTCCCAGTCACGGATTTAAATGGCTGCATTCTTTCCTGTAGCCAGACTATATTGGTAAGAAGGAATGAAAATTACTAAAGTTAAAAACAGCATTGACCTGAGTTGTGTTGTAGACATATCCTCAAATTTCAGATCTGAAGACAGTAAAATGTATATATTTGACTGGTAAATAAAGTCTCTCTTTCCTTGGAAGAGCTACCAATACAGAGACCTTGTGGATTTAGCACTGAGGAAGATGAATGTAACAGCACTCACAGACTTGCAGTTCGGCAGTGGATCCTCAAAGTTTTGCTTGTGAAACTCCATGCAAGGGAACACTTCTGGCACATGTAGTGATAAGAGGGTAAAGTTGTGCTGAAATAACTTCAAAGACAGAAGATGGTTTTCAAGTTCTTCAGCCATGCAGCCCTGTCTTTCACAATGATAACCACTTTACAGGAATTATTAGCACTGCCACCACAGTCAATAAGCCCCTTGAAAACTTCAGAGTAGTAGAATCTTTGAGTACAAATACATAGTCTTTTCCAGATCAGATAGGCAACTTGATGGTGCTCTCAGGAAAGCAAATGAAAGTAAATTTTACATAATGAATCCATATACTGTACTTTGAATTTGACAGAGATGAATTCAGATCCAATCATATTCATTACTGCTGAAAATGTTGCTTCATAGACTTTTAGGAAAACACTATTTCCTTCAGAAGCAGATCATAATCTCAAATGATTTTTAGTGACTGTTACTGTTACATAGCTAATCTATATACCTTAATATTTTCATATTTAAATAACATTTCTGCTTTTATATTTATGTTCTCAGTGATTCATTTTGTTGGGAACTCAGTGAACAGCTGTTCAAGTCACTAAATGTCAAACACTAATGAGAAGTACTAACTAGTCTAGATACTATGAACTATTGTCTATCTTCAATCTTTTAATATTCAGCACACACATTATGCAGTCAAATATTTCTAAGACTTTCAACAGCTGTTAATATTTTTTTTACCTAGTTAGGTAAAAAAAAAAATCAAGAGACTGGTATTTTATAAGAAATTATACCTACACTGACTGGTTTTCCTCATGGATACAGAAACAATTTATTGTGCATCAGTTTGCTCACAAATAAACTGTAAGTTGCAACTTGATGCTAGTTCTTATGTGTGGTAATGAAACAGGAGCTCATGTGATACTTTACTGTTCCTCACAAGGTTTTGTCTAGAGCTGCTGAGAATGTCAGCTGATGTGGTAACTAACCATGGTCCGGTACTAGCTCAGCAAGTCATCCCTCATGAACACTACCCTAAGGGATAGTGCAGTTTCATATTTTTGAGCCAATTCCAAGCAGATATTCAGTAGACATACCAGGTCTTTTCAGGGGTTCTAAAAAGGCAGCACTGTAGAGTTTTTAAATATTCTTTTTGTGGTGACTGTTCAAGGAAATGCAACTTTTTTTAGTTCATATAAAGCTGAATTGTACATCAGATTTTTATTTAATCTTCTCTTACAGTAAAGGATGCTTCCTGAGTAATACCCGAATCCTAAAATTTTTCTTCAGTTTTACTTGAAAAAAAACTTTTTGCTTTATGTTCTAAATGGATTGAAACTGTAAAAAGGGCCTATGTAATTCCTGCAGGTAGTGAAATTATATTCAGGGATGATAATCACAAATGCAATGTTTTGTATACTTCATTACAAATTTATAATGACTATACAACGGTAATAATATTTTTCCAGGTCCTGGATATTTTACATTTGAAAAAATGCCAGATAAGTTTTAAATCACAATATGCAAAGAGTCCATGTTAAAATTTCAGTTTGTGAGGACTTGCAAAACCCTGTTTTCAATTCCCATATGCACAGCTTTAATTTTTAAACAGAAATTAGAAGCAAAAACCCGACAGTCATCTTCAAAAGAGTGGTACTAAATCTCAGAGATTCCTGATAAAATCATGAGTGTTGGGCTCAGTGCATAATGTCTGTGAGGCCTTAACTCTCAAAGCAGTCTCACTGCACTGTGGCAGAAGACAGAAAAAAAGGCCTCATTTCTGTTTAAACACAGTTGCCAGAAAGTAAATCTACAGAAGCTCTCAGAGCATTAGCTCACTATGAGATACTCTTTTGTATTCATTATCGAAAATGTTCAGTTAATTATACAAGTCCTACTGCATATGTCCTGCCCAGGAGCATTAAAAGATTTTTAATGAGTTACAAAAGGATTGGGTTATTTTATATCCACAAATAGACAGTATTTACTTCAGAAAATTTAGGAGTCATTTCTAGGACAGCCACCCAGTCGTATTTAAATACAAACGTGGGTTTTCTGATTCACCTTTTCCAGGGCACATAGTTTTGAGACAACTTTCCTCAGAAAAGTGTCCCAGTTGCAGGTGGAATTGCTGTCAAATCTGGGTGAAGGCTAAGAGATTATGGCCTCAAAGTCCTTTACTTGGGATAGGCTCTCAGCTCCCAGAACAGGCTGGAGTACCTCTGTTCTGTGTGGCACCAGGGAGAGGTCTCAGTATCTGAGATGTGACATTTCAAAGAATAATCAGTCTCTGACTATTCTTCTCACTCTTAAAGGTCCTAAATAAATGTTTTATGTCTTCATAGTGGAAAATTTTCAGTCTTGTGATATAACACTTGTTTCCCCTTGCATCTCTGCTACCAGACTAGTACATTCTCCCATTATTGAACATTACGCCCTTCTGTTTTTCTAAAATCCATCATTCCCAGCTCTCCTGTCTTTGTAAGAGGACTTCCACCATCTCTCCCATTCCCCATGAAGATTCAGAAACCCAGAAAGACTTTTGACATTTTCAACCCCATAAAAGATTGAAACATCTTCAATAGAGTCATTTAGTCCATTTGGAACATGAATTTATCATTTTGAGCTTCACCATTTGTTTTCAAGTGAATATATCATTCCAGTGACTTAAGAAGAACACTGTAAATAGGAGCAAATTTTCCCTTTCTCTTTTTCTTTCCATCATTTCAGTCTTCGTCACAAAGCTCTATGAGTGCTGTGCTGTACTTTCCCTGTATTTTTCCTTCTGTTCTAGGTTTTTATATGATATTTTTTATTCAAATGTATCTCTGTGGACTTTAACCACACACATCAGTTAACAGTGCAATGAAATACCAACTTCAGGATATGTCTATTACAGCAGTTTGAGGGAAGCAGCATTGCATGAAATGAAGAATAATGGCACTGCTGAGTGCTGAATGAGAGGGAAAATATAAAGTATGTATTTCAATGAAAAGTAGGTACTTTAGAATATAAAAATTTCTGATGGAAAGTTACAAATATGAAAAAAAAAAAAGCATTTAACAGAAGATGCTGGGCAGGAGCTGAAAGGTAAATTGGTGTTTCTCCAAACTGGTAACAATTTAAGGAACTGTCTCCACATTACTGTAAACAATGCTTCCAGGCATCAGTCCTCCAGGGAGTGTAGAACTATGAATGCTGCATAATACTATGGAATCTTTTGCATAACACTATGGAATATTTTGCATAACATTTCTGTCCATCCCTCCTGAGCAAAATTTAGATTAACACATTTTTCCAGTTTTGACTAAGCTGATTCCATGTTTATCCTGATTAAAGGAAAGAATCATCCCTCATTGCTCTGTAGGACAGATTATGCAGGTAGTTGAAACCCAGTAGTAATTACAAGTATTCATTTATGTGCTAAAATTTCCTAGGTCCTCTACAGCCAGACAAAAAACATTTCGGTGGTCCTGGAAGACAGATTTGGCTTTCTTTCATGTATTAGACACAATGAGCTTTACTAGAATTATCACAACTCTTACTATCACAGCAATTGCTCATAATCTTATACTTAGTAGCCTTATTAGCAACAACTATTTCAGTAATCATTCTTATTTAATGATAGAGAAATAGCATCTCAACAGTGGGCTGCACTAGGTAATGTAGGTACATGAAATAAAATCTATTAATATAATAACATTACCTTCTCTTCCACATGAACAGTCAGTGCAGAAGCATCTGCTCTGGTACCCAAGCTGTGCAGCACACACGACTGTGTTCACCAGTGTGTAGTTCCAGGGAGATATGAGCAAGACTTTAAGCATATTTCACTGAAGAGACTCAGAGCTGCAGTATAAATCTAAGAAGGAATCTGGAAATCATGATGTAAGGAATGAATAGGCAGGTTCTCACCAAAAATTTTCATCTTCAGTTATCATGATTGCGTGCCTACCAGGTTTAAAGCACAAGAGTGCTAACATATTGTGTTAGCTTGACTATGTGTATGGATATATTTGTGTATACAAATGCCATCTTCCACCTCCTTCTCAAAGAAAGCTTTACAGAGTTACATATGCCACCATGTGTTAAGTAATTTTTTACAGGCTATAAATGACTTGGCCAAGCTGTGAAATGAAACAGCTTGTTCCACTGCACTAGCAGTGCAGGCTCACTGTTTATTGTCTGTGCAGTAAATGTGCACTGAGCCACTCTCCAAACTAACTGGAATGAAAACACATCATACATGGTTCTTACACCAATTCCTATTCACTGTGTATACTTCCCCGTGATAGGAGAGTTTTATGACAAAGGGAAAATACCAAAATATTCTATTGTTTGTACTACTAAGTCAGAAAAGATCATTATTTTTCAGTTTGGTTGCTACTTTTAAAATCTTTAGCATGTCTAGTAAAACTAAGCCTGTATTAGATGTATTACATAGCATCTGCTCCTAAAGTCAACACTTTATCCTTGAGCAGTTTTTCTATATATTTCTAACTATCTAAATTCTTTAGACCTGCATCTCATTTTATCCATCTACCTTTAAGTCTTGACTTTTTCTTTTATCAGACCACAGAGCCAAAATGCTAAAAGGAATTAAAAACTACCACCTAAGCAGTCACCTGCCAAAGCAAATGGAGGAGTTCCTAGGTGTTCCTGTAAAGCAACATGTTCTTTGGTTTATGTTTAAATGTAGTTTGACTAATTTTGCTTATGTCTGACCTACCAATTTGACAGAAATTATATAAATAAACTTTGTTTTCATATCAGTCTGCTCCCTGAGTGTTCAGCAGGTTTCCTAACAGAACAATTACTTTTCAGAAATGCAACCTTCAAGTACTTTGGTTTCATAGCTTTCATTGTTAGCTGCTGTTCTTAGGAAATATGTTATTCTTATAATATTTTCATTTTTTAATTTAGGTTGGAGGCTGTTTGTTTACATCCTAAGTACAAAATGTTCTGCTCAAAGTATTCTTTTCTGTTTGGATTGACAAAAGTAAATACTATACAAAATCTGCTTGGCAATCTAGTTTTTTTCCCTTCTGATACTGTGCTACTTAATATTTCTTAATTATGATTATTTGATCCTCTTTATTATATCTTTGGTCAAGTTTTCTATTATTTTTTTTTCTACTATTCACAGGAGTAATTTCACTCATCTTAAAGTGTGCATATTGTTTCCATTATACTTTCATTATATTGTAATATAGGACAAATTGACTTTCCCTGGGTTTTCCATTTCCTGGGGTTTCCAGTCAGAATGTCTAATTTAAGGAGAGAACAAAAAGAATAAATGTATCTGTTGTGATATTCACATTTTCACATAGACTTTCAGAGCGAGAGGGTGCAAAATTCATTATTTTGGCACAGAAATTGAAGATTGGCTCAGAAGGGATTTTGTCATTTCAGACTATACTGTCAAACTCTCAAAAACTTGCATATCAAAAAAAAAAAAATTAAAAAAATATATTTGCCATGGTAGGGAGAAAGTAGCTTAAAATCTTACAGCATTTAAATAAGAACATAAGAAATAGCTACCAAAATCCTCCCTGTTTTTTGTATAGGCAAAACTCATTTTGTGTTCTAATACCAATGTGAAAAAATAGTTTGCAGACTCATTTGTCCTAGTTTAACAGAACATTTATGCAAAATTACACAAATATTATAGTAGTATTGTGCTAAATACTTTTCTCAGCTGTGTTTTTGTCAAATACAGACTTTTAATTGCTGTTCACAAATTTCTTCTCCCTGTAGCAATACATTTTATCCTTGGTAAAGCTGCAATAGTACAGGCTTAAAATAATCAAGGTTCAAGTTGCTCTGCACGTATGACATTAAACAGTTTTCTTCTTTTCCCTATATGAACTTTTGTCCATCCAAAAACCAGAACAAAGTGTGCCTTTCATCATCAAAGTTTCAGACATGCTGTGACAAGCCATCTTTTATGCAGCTGAATCTGCGGCATCTGATATGTCTCCTTATGTAAGATGCTAAAATTGAGAGAGGAAGACTGTGAATGTATATTTAGGCTCAGGCGGTATTTATGCTGAGGGTGAAAGGGAGCAAGGATGTTTAAAGAGAATTTTGCATCCTGAGACATGAGGCTGGATAGTTCCCCCTTTCAGTTCCAAGTTTCACCTATCTTTGAAGTTCAATTAAAATAGCAAAAATAATTTCAAATATCATTTTAGCTTTTTCTCATTTGAAGTTATGGAAAATGATAGAGCTGTAGATTTCCTTTTTGATACCTCTGGCCTAATTTCACTGTTTAAAAATGAGGTTTCTACATCAAAGCCATCACCACACCTCTCAAATGTTGCTGCAAGAAAAACCAGGCACCTCCATACGGCATTAATCCATCCTAAGATATAAGTTTAAGGAGGCACTGTCCCTACTGACTACAGAGTCTAGGGAGTTTGAGCTAGATACCTAAACACCCTTATGATTAACCCTGTCATTAATTTATTACTCTAAACCAGAAGTAGATTTTGTGGAATTCTGGTATTTGAATGAATTTCAGAGAGGATGTTGATAAAATAATCAGTTTAGAACACAAAGTTTCCCTTCCACAGAAGTATAAATAAATATAAAGACTTATCTAGTAGGATGTACTATGAACTAGTTCTGTAATTCTCTTGACTTCCCTCATCTCATTTTTATTCTCCTTCTACCTACCATCAGTAACATAAAAAAGAGGCAACTTTACTCTGAGCTTTAGTTTGTCCCATGATGGGTTGATAGCATCATTCAGGATAGACTGGATATCCAGTTGCAAGACTAGCAACAAATTTCAGAACCTGTATTCAACTTCATCTGTGAAGCCAGATAGCACATTTAATGAACAGTCCTATGCCAGTATACCCAGCATCTATTTGAAGCACTGTGAGACATTAGGAGGTAGTAGTTAAGACTCTATGACATGTCTGATTTCTCTTACAGTAGGGAGCACAAAGATAAAAGCAGCCTACAGAGAAAATTCTGGCAGTTTTCAGGGAGAAATAACTATGTGGGAGAAAGGTGAAAGACAAAAGGAAGGTAATAGAAAGACCTCAAAAGGACAGAAAAGGTTGGAGCCTCTAAACATTGGGAGGCATTGTTTATAAAGTTCTTCCATCATTATTTTGCAGCAGCTTTGCCAGTACCTCATGTCCCAGCAAGAGGATGAAAGGCATTATGAATACAAACAGCTGGTAACTGGTGTGATGTTAATAATTAAAAAAAAAAAAAGAGAGAGAGAGAAAAGGGTGAAGGGTTTGCTTAAAAAAAGATTAGAAGGTTTTGACTGGTATTTTGAATACTTGGTATATTTAATTTTAAAATTATATTGAATATCTTTTTGCTTTACTTTCAGTTGGAGTTGTTTAATACTGAAATGTAAATAATAAATGGCTAGTATTTGCAGTAATACTGAATTATTTATTGCAGTAAGATGATGTTATCTTGTTTTCCTGAAGCATAACTTTCTGCTGGAGGATGAAGTTCTGGTTCTAAAAATAGCATTAAAGGAATCCAGCAGAAACATATTTCTTGCAGGAACAGCACTCTGTTAATAGAAAATTATATTTGTACAAGCTTCATGAGCCTTTCTAAATCTTCGTGTTTTCTCATGGGGTTAGGGATCACACACTAAAGTTCTGTTTTCAAGTACACGATCAAAGTCTTTCTTGCTTTACAGTGTATGCAACTTCAGCTACTAAATCCAAACAACTCCTAGTTAGAGAAGTAGGTGTTATAATTTCCACCTCTGAAATTAGGCACAGAAATGAAGTGTAAAACCACATAAATCTACTAAGAGATGGGGATTTCAGAACAGAACCATTTTCCTGGTTTTGAATCAAGCTCTCAATAACCCACCTTGGATTCCTTAAACTTCATGACATGCTGCTACATATTCTAACTTTCTAAATATTACAAACACTCTAATATAGCTGATTTTATTTGTTTAAGAAATACAGCTGCATAAGAAGCATTTGAGTTCTTAGTTGTGGAAGACATGATATACCTATGAAACAAACTATAGTAAAGTATGTCAAAGACATGCCTGTATTGTACCAATAAACACTGTACAGGGTTCTCAGAGGTTCATTAATTTCATCACTCAGGGTATCAAAACGGATAAAGACCTAATTCTATCAAAAGAAGTCTTTGTTTCTGATCATACACTTATTATCACACTGTGCTAATCCTTACTCATCTCTTCATTTTAGACTGAAAGATTATGGAAATTCTGAAACTTATTACTTACTCCTTCAGAATTATAAAATATAACACATTCATAAGAAACAATACTTCATGTTACATGTAGAAATGCTTTATAGTCAAGTTGAGAAATAGATTTCATTCACTTCCGTTTTCTCGTGGGGGACACTCATGCAATATACAAGTACCAAATACCAAAAGCCACTTATGCAAAAATTCATTCCCCAAACTTTCTTCAATAGAGCATTTATGTAGCATCATGTAGTCTCATAACTGGCATTTTCACTGTCACATAATTTCCCTCCTTGGTTGACTCCCTGATCTGGATTATTGAATTTCCATACTGAATTACTTTAGATTTCTCCTGGGAATCCTTTTAGCATAGATTGATTTGCTCTTTCTGAGACAAAACCTAGGTTCTGGAGACAGTCTGCTCATCTTCCAGCAGCATGGAGGACATGTCTGTTTCCGTGTGATCTATACTGACTGTCACCACTAACACAGCTGGCCCCGCACCACCAAATACTGCAGATCTCTCCCTTGCCATCCCACTTACTGTTTATATACCACCATCATCGTGCTACAGTAAGATGACTCTAATTTTCTCAGGCTCTTTGCACTAAAATACCACAAAAAAATTAACTTTTTTGTTCCTGCCACAAGGCAACAAAATGAGGGTCAGTAGACATAGGGATAATGGCAAAGCAGTGTGAATGTGTCTGGTCTTCTTTAAAGGGGACTTGCCTGCAGCAGTAGAGCAAGCTGTTGTTCTGCATCAGCATTTGGAAACCTGGGATTGCTATCTGGAATGGGTGCTTCCAGAAAAGTGGAAGTAATGTGAGTATTCCTAATTAGAAAGCCGTTCAGATGGAGCTTTCTGTACTTTAAATCCTTAACCACAAAGTGTATGACTCTTGAAGATCCAGAAAAACATGTCCTACTGATTTTGGAAACAGTAATTCTGTTATAAACCATTTGGAAAGAAAAATGCTGGAAAATTATTGCCAATATCTCTCCCCCTTCCCCCTTGTATTTTATTTGCACTGCTCTAAGACCCTCAGTTGTTGGAACCCATATTAACTTATACACAAGTATGGAACAAAATTTCATTGCATGTATTTTCTTAATTCTGTTTTCTGGCCATCTGGCATTCATTGTGAAAATTAATCTAGTATGATGTTATTCAAGTAGTAGAATTTAATCGGCTCATATTTAAATTACCAAGTTTAACCTACGCACTCTTGATCAATCTATGAAAATAGAAGTGGTCAATCACAGAAGGCAATTGAACTTATTCTAAGATAAATGTGTAAATTAGTTCAGAAATGTACATTTAGACAACTAAACTGAATGAAATTCCTTCCATTGTCCAGTGAGATTTACTTGCTTGTTTAAATGCATTGCTGAATTAGCCTTGATAACACAGACCAAAGGGAGACAACTATTTACAACTGTCTTGGGTAATTTTGTTTGACAGCAGTCACCTGATCAAAAAGGAATGGTACCACAATCCACAATTATCAATCTCTGAAAGCTGACAACAGCAGTGCAGATGACACATCCTGTGATTTGCAGCAGCTGTCATTTAAGACTAATAACAGAACTAATTGAACTTTCACAACACAGTGTGACAGATCTATGAGTGCAGCAGCTTATGTTGTCATCATCATAGAATATTTAAACCCCTTGCTTCAAATACATTGCAGCAATTTAGTTAATTAACCATCATCTTTTAATTGTTAATAGAGTTTTAATAAATCTGGTCCACTAAAAAGAGGTGTACTGTCATGTAAAAACCACTAATGTATTTAATCATAGCTATATATTTTTAAGGATGGATTAGCTACTATTAACATGTTTCTGAAGTGAACACAATGCTGCTGTGCATGCCTGTAGTTCTCTTGTAGTACAGCAGTAAATCAGCATTTGATAAATAGCAGGTAAAAGAGCACACAGATTCAGTGTAAATATTTTGCATCCTTCTCAGTATTTAACATACTCACTACCAGTTCCATTCACACATCATTTATGATTGATGTTTTCTAAATTTATGTAAGAATTTAAAAGATTGTGACTGGGACCTTTATTCTGAGATATTCCTACCAATGCAATCCTCAGCATCATCCAATCCTATGACACCCTGAGCAACTTTATTGTTGTCGTATCAGTCAAAGAACATTCATATCCAGCTCAGTCCATTGTGAACTCTCTCAACAGCTCACAGATAGTTCATTATTAACATTTCCCCTCGTCAGTGGATCTCTATTTCCATTTAATGAATCAATTCCATAAACCAATGTACATTTGCTCTATTCTTACTTGTCAAAGGAAAGATGTAATGAAAATATATGAGAAAGTGGGGAAAAAAACAAGCAATGGGAAGGAATAGGAATCTCTACGGAGTCTTCAAAATTCTGCTAGGTTTTGAAGTGGTGATTTATTTTAGTGCAATGTGTTTAGGCTGGTGTTAGGGCTCTTTTGCAGCATGCTGTGGGAGAAGTGAAAATTAGTATGGAGGCACAAGAGACCTGTCATACTTCGTGTGCTAACAGCTGGAGATCATTGTTGTCCCCATGAGGCTCAAATAGTGAAGCAAGATTTTTTGCCACAAAGAGTATCTGGGAGTACAGACTAGCCCATGGAATATTTCCAGATGCTGAGAAATGGTGCTGTAATTTTCAGAAGCATCCTAGTTTACTGGAAGCATTTCTCCTTTTTCTAGCTCACAACATCACAGGTAGCATCCAACCTAACCGATATAATTTTAGGTTGGGTGTACATCTACATGAAAAAGAAGGTACTAAGGCAATCAAGGAAGAGGAGGTCCTAGCAAGTGTTGAAAACAGATTTTAAAGGACAAAGAGGGAATAAAGTAAACTGAGCATATTTTTCTAGAATAGGCTGTGATTAACTAAAGATTGCCTGAAACTAACTTTAGGTTTGTGCTACAACTGTCCATGCCATGCTTTTGTCATGGTCAAGCATTGGAGTCAGTACAAGAATTAATATTGATCAAAAAGCCAGATTTATGTGACACTTTTCAGGTATGTCATGTCTTCATCAGTGATTTTGGTAGTTTTTCCACAAAGCTGAGGAGGCATTGTAATTTTTTCTTTTATGTTTCCAGTCATTCAAAATCCACAGTTTAGCTAAACTAGACCCACTGGGCACTCAACACTTTCCAGGTAAAGGACATTATAGCAGATTAATGAATAACAACAGAGATATTGTTAGCCTTTCCTTCTTTGGTCCCAACTATTGTATGTTCAGAGGGGTGTGTGATGATTAAATATGGTGAAAGAAACACTTGCCTCCTATCAGGTCCTCTCTCACAGACTATGGGTGAAGCACAAACCCAGCCAAAGCTCAGTAACTAAGTTAGATTCCAGCTTCAGTTTGTGAGGAGGGTGGGGGCACAGCTTTCAGCTGCAATTATTTGTTATTAATTTTTTTATTTATGATCCAAAAAAATATTTCAAGTAGGAAAACCAATATGAAAACCACTATGATTGCTCATGGACATCTGTGAAACAACAGTTAGCATTTTTAGTAGAAATTATTCAAATCTGGTTATACATTTATGATACAAGTTACTAATTTTTAAATCCACTTGGTAAGTTCCTAGTCTTTAGGAGGGAAGCTTCTACAGATGTATCATAATTTTTTACTTTCTGCAGAATTGCTTTGCTCCTTACAACATTTTAACACCAGCATTTTAACACCAGCTTCTAGAATTTCTTGATAATGTGTAAAAGCTCTAGCCCACTGGCACCAGAATCTAGGTAATAAAGACTCCCAGGGTCTTAATGGTTCCGTTTCTTTTTAACTAATAGCTAAAGAGAAGAGGAAGGTGAAATGATATTTTACAGTAGGAGGAAAATAGATATAGAAGCACAATCCCAGTTATGATATGATGCTATTATAGACAGCATTGAGCTGAGGGCATGGGCTCTGCTTGCACCAGTGTACTCATTCAGAAGATGTAGCCCTGCCCTACTCTGCCTGGCTTCAGTAAAGCCTTGGGGAGGACAGGCAGGGGAAAGGCAAAGCAGCTTTACCTGCATTTCATTTTGTGCCTCCTCTCCATCTCTGGACTGATTTAGAGAGAAATCCATACAATATAGGAATAATGAGCCTGCATTTCTGCCCATGTAAGGAGGAAAATCACCTTTTAAATGTCACAGTGAGCACTTCCTTTTAAATTGTGTGAATGATATTGCTCCATACATGTAAGAAGGTGAAACGAAAAGCTAACTTCACCAAATACTTAATTCAGTGCCTTTCAGAATCTTACTTTTTAACATTCTATTGAATGTTCTCCATTTTTTCTTTCATTTCCTTTTTTTTATTTCCAAAAAGGTGAATTGCAGTGACCAGTACATGACTTCCCATGACTCCTAGAGAAGTTTGTATTCTTGGGAAAAAAAGTTCTTCTAAAGCAAAACTATTCTGAAGCATATAATCAAGTTACACAACTGTTCTGCATGTGTCTACAACTTGTTTATCCAAGCAAAACATTACCCTCATACCCCTGACTGAAAAGATAAGCTGTCTTAAAAAAAAAAAAAAAAAAAAGACCAAAACCCCCCAACCTAAAAACCCATAAAACTCTACTTCTTTCCAAGTTGGAAAGATACACTTAGTTTCCTTTTACATTAATGAGGGTTGCTTTTTCTGCTTTTCCAGGTAAAACACAGGTTATGGGTGAAATCAAGATTGCATTAAAGAAGGAAATGAAGACAGATGGAGAACAGCTGATAATAGAAATCCTTCAGTGCAGGAATATCACATACAAATTTAAATCTCCAGATCATCTACCAGGTATAACACAGAAACAAGCTTTATGATAATTTGCAAACATTAAGTAGGATGTATCTGAAGCCATTTAACATAACCACTTAAATGGGAAGGAAAATTGCTTCTTAATCAGAATGACATATTCTGTAAGATTCTTTTTGAAGTGTTTTTTTTTTTTTCTCCTATGAGCAACTTTAAGGGAAGTACAAACAATTTGTAGAAGCAAATTAACTCACAGAAGCTAATCTTCTTTTTAATTTACTTTTGATTGTTAAAATGTAATCCTTTTTAAACTTTAATAAAAAATATAACTCCCTTGGTTATTAAAGAACAATGATATCTAGTGAAAAATTGTAATTTGGTGAAAAAGCTTTTTAAAAATTGAAAAATCAGGTTAGTATTTCCATACATACATAAAGACATCAAGATATTTGTTCCTTTAATGACAGCACTGTAAACACAAAGTAATTCCCTTGGACTTAGTGGGATGGTTCCATTTCTACACCACGTGGATGAGAACAGACTATGGCTCTGTAAAGTACCATGGTCTGTTTCTTCACAACAGTTCCCCTCTGTTGAAATCATTAGCAACAATGATTATTTAAAAGCTCTGTATTTAACTCACTGAACTGTTCTTCCCCAGACCTGTATGTGAAGCTGTACGTTGTCAATATCTCTACCCAAAAGAGAGTAATTAAGAAGAAAACCAGGGTGTGCAGGCATGACCGAGAACCTTCATTCAATGAAACGTTTAGATTTAGCTTGAGTCCTGCTGGGCATTCTCTTCAGGTAATTCTGGATTTTATTAAAACCTAATTTTGGATGTTGTCCATCCTGTGTTATGGACATTTGAGATCAATCTTCTACCCCAGTTGTTTGCTGAAAAGAGAAAATTACAAAGGAAATAACACAATTATGTAATAATTGAAATATTGGGCTGGAGGAGACTTTAAAGATAGTTTAAACCACCACCCCGCATTGAGGAAGGGTATTTATAGACTGGGCCTGAATGTTCTAGGCTTGATTTGTTCTTAAAACTCCCCAGAGAGAGATACGATGCTTGCGTTCCAAATATACTTTTCTATATATTTAGAAAGTTTAGTGTAATATCTGACTTAAATATGCCGTATTTTTAAATGCCTTTTCACGTATCCTCACAAAACACAGAGGAAAACTGACCTGCTTTCTTTTTATAAAAAATGTTTGCACACTGAAAGGTTGTAATCATATCTTTCCTCTCTAATTTCCAGGCTAAGTAAACCAGGCTAAGAAAATGTCCTGTTGCCTAAGTGCCTAATCATCTTATCATTCTCATCAATTCTTCAACTTCTTTAAAGTCTTCATTTTCTTTAGAAGTTGTGGTGCCTAGAATTAGATACAATAGTAATAATCTCAGACATTGCAGAATTACTAATTATGACATGTCAAATATTCTCTGTGTATATTTGTAAAGGACATAGCATATTTTAAGTCTGATTCACATCAAAACATGTGTGGAATTGATTCAGGAATAATCCCTCTCTTGTATTTTGGTTGCTTAGACAGATTTGATCTGGTAAAAGAGGTAAAAAAAATCCTCTAAAAATTTTCTTTCTAGTGGTGGTTTGAAGAGGAAATCATAAGGACTGAGTAGACCAGTAAAGAAGAACCCACGGAGTCTTATGGAAAAATAAGCCATCAAGTTGTTAAGGAAGGAGATAATGAGGGAGGTAGCCATAGGAACAGTCAGCCTGAGACTTGGCAATATTTCCTCAGATAGTCTGTGATATATACTGGTGCTGCACAGACCTAAGAGAACGAAGGCTGTAAAAGTAGCAAGGAACAAGTTTAAACCACACAAAAATTGTTTCTTCTTCACACAACTTGTGGTTTGAGCTGTAAAATTTATTGGCATAATATATTCTGGAGGATAAATGTTCTCATGGATAAAGTAACTGGAGAAAATGATTGGACAAATCCATAGGCAAAATACCTCATAGCCTGTTAAATACAAACATACCACTTGTGAGTCAGGAAGTCAGTGGTCCACAGATAATAGTAGGTATTTTGGGAAAGTGTCACTACACAATTATCTTGTTCTCATATTCTGCGTGATGCACTGCCCTGTACATTTTTGGAAGCAGAATATTTCACTAGAGGGATCTTTGATGTCACTCAGTACATCTGTACATCAGGGGTAAAGACACTGACACTGTCAAAAGAGATTTTGGAGAGAGGGAAAGGGAACAAAACCAGAATGTATGGATCAAAAATTGAATTGGGTTATTAAGGGATGAAATAAGATCAGAGAAAGGGAATAAGGTGAGATCAAACATGGTAATCATAGAAGGTACATTGTAAAGAGAAATGAGAACCAACTGGAGGCAGAAATTACAAGAGTCTGCACTCTAAAAATCAACAGCAAGAGCTGTGAATATTAGTCATAAAAATGAGAACACTGGCTATTCAGAACAAAGTAAAAAATAACTAACAACCAAAAGAAGAGAGAAGAAAGCCCAGAATTGTCTGGCCAAGAGTATTTGGAATAAGGAAAAAAAACCCTGAATATTAGAAACTGACACTTGTTGATTCAGGATAACAAGTCTGGAATTTAAAACCTGGAGCAGGGATGAAACAAGGCTGAGAGAGAGACAAGCTAGAGAAGACGGATTCTAGGGATTCAGTGGGGAGGAGTGGAAAGAAGGATCAAAGACAGTAGTGCTGAAAAATTTTTTAGAATTTTTTTCTGTCCCAAAACTGTTGATGTGTTAGAATGAAAACATCCTGCAGAAAACATTTTGATAGGTTTCAGACAGGCATTTGCCCCCGGCAGTTTGCTTGCTCACTTCCTGGATTTCCTTGATCCTTGACAATCCACCCAGGACCCTTCTGGAAAGCACTAAGCTCCTGGCTCCTTTGCCTTGTTGCCTAGCTGGCTCTTGGCCGACTGGCTTGCTGCAATTAGAAATACATAATGTCCTATGTGAGGGTAATCAGAAAAACCCAGAAGAATGTTTCTCACAGATGTTCCGGTTTGGCTTGCCAGCTTCTGGGCTGTCCATTTCTTCAGGAAACACTGAATCACGTGACCTAAAAACTCAACAGCAGTGGGGGGAGGCTGCCTGTTTCGCTGAAAGACTGGCTTTCTGATGAGTGAAATAAAGGGGAGTTCCCTAATAGCTCAGTGCCTAAGAGTCATTTGGTCTTCCCTCCTCAAACCTGTTGACAAATGGGTATGTAGGTGTCTAAGCTTTCCTGGTATATATCTTACTTGCCCACTGATATCAAAATTGGCCAAGGAACTGGGAAGATCATCCAGGAAAGTTATTGCAAATTTCTTCCTTCTCCCTCTAAATTTCCATTGTAATGTAAAGTTTGCCTTTTTCACCTTTTTTTCCCAAATCAGAATGGAAAATTCAAAAAAATCTTGACGTTTGTGAGTACTGGAAGCTCTGGTTCTTTTACAGTTCTGTTCTGTGTCTACTGTCATATGGTTTGTCCCACCATATCAGGGGAGTGCAAAATCCTTGAGTTCTGTCACTCTTTTGTTAGCCTATATCTTTGAAACCAAGCAACAAAATGTCCCATTTTATCTCCTGCTGGTTCACATGAAGGGCGACAGCCTCCTACTGTTATCAGTTACCTCCCTTGCTCATTGCCAGAGGTCTGCTCAGGGACTGCTGCTAATCCTATCATAGAAACACAATTTTTCATGAGTTCTTTTTCTTTTTGAAAGACTTATGAAGCTGACAGGAAAAAAAAGAAGCATTGAGATTGTTAATCCAGTTACTCAATAATTGAGACATGTCAAAATTTACTGAATGTGTAGTTATAACCCACCCCCTGATGTATATATATTATCAAACATGTTTCTCCCAAAAACACATAGAATGAACTTATGGATCTACAGAATGAATCAAGTTATTTAGAGAACTCTATTGCTTTGCATGATATGAACTTGCTTAGCTGGAAAACATCTGCCTGTACAGAATATCAGGGAGAATCATGAACACTGAGGCTGCATATCTCACATAAGTGCCAGGGTTATTCCTTGCCCTTCCCACTGACCATGGCTGGGCAAGGAAAAGCCGTAAGGCCAGATGCAATGCTGTGGCTCTCAATAGAGACATAGCAGGAGTGAGATTTTGGAGAGCATCTATACATTTTGGGTTAGACTACCACTTGCTGAGGTTGGAAACCAGAACTCTATGACACACTAGTCTGCTCTGAGTTACAGCTTGCAGGGCACCATCTGAGTCCCATGCACTTGAAACTTGGCCTTGTGTTTGTCTTTGGTAACCAGCAGGTGAATAAATTGGTTACTAAAATTCAAGATTGTTTTTTAGTTGCTACACCCCATAATAATAAAATAGAAAAGGAGGAAGATTCCGTTTTCACAGGACTTTCTTTCTATTGGGAAGATGACTCTATATAAAGGGTTATGGTCACCATTTCTTTTATCTTCTGTGGGTATTGAATCAGAGCTCAACTTTTCTGAAATGTTGATGTTTGCTAGCGAATGTCCTATGTTAATATGCACATTGATAATTATTTTTTTTTATTATTATTATTTTCCCAGATTCTGCTTGTCTCCAATGGAGGGAAGTTTATGAAAAAGACACTGATTGGGGAAGCTTATATCTGGCTTGACAAAGTGGATCTGAGGAAAAGAATAGTAAACTGGCACAAACTGTTGGTCAGCTCCACGCAAACACACTGAGCAGAGCTGTCTGCTTAGGGCAAAAAATCTGCAGAGTCTGCTATAAACAGTATCACTCCAAGACTATAGTTTGATATCATTGTGTTTAGCTAGTCTTTCAGAATACAAAGTAGAAAAGAGCAGTCTCTGGGCTACATAGCACACTTAAATGAGGGCTAGTACACTTGTTTTGCTGCAAAAGACAGCAAAGTAAGAGAAAACCTGGGCCCAGAAGTTAAAGTGAGGCCGTTTGAAATGAAAACTGTTACGAGGGCTCTATGTTGTTGGACTCTTTGTGAAGAAAGTAACTGTGAAGGAAATAATGAAGGCTGGAAGGCAGGTGTTAATGCAGAGTTTGGCTGCAGCTGGAGGTAGTGTGATGGAGCAGTCTGGTTTTCTGTGCAACCAGAAGATCATTTTATGCAAAAGCACCTAGGGTGACTGACTTTCCAAATCTCACTTATCAGAAGTGCAAAACTTGTTCCTCTGCACCTTAGGATCTCTGATAATTTGCTGTAGTGAGATTATGCCACTTGACACAAACTGCAAGGCGTTTGTGAAAGTGGTAAAGTTATTTTACATTACTTTTTTCCTTCTTCTTTTTCCTTCAAAAACTATGTTGTGGAGAATCAGATCTGATTGTTTCATTTTTTTGCTGTGTGTTAACAATGAACATAAACCACTGCCCTGGAATGTAATGGATAAAACTATATTAATGGTCTTTATTTGGGTTGTGGTATTAAAGAGAAAGGACAGGATGTAAACTGCACTACATCAGGAAGAAAAAATTCTGTTTCGATGTCAGTGACACTGTACTTCACCCTACCCTTTGAATCAGAAGTTTTGAAGAAGTTTGGAATTGAAGAGACTTAAGCACTAACACAGTTATTTCGACTAGTCCTTCCATATTTCAGCAACCAGTCTTTTTATGAAACTATACAAAGAAGATGAATTCTAGGCTAATTTGTGGGCATTTTGGAGCAGTAGACCCACCGTGCTAACACCACTTGGTGAGGGGCTCTCCTTCAACACCAGTAATACACTTACAATCTAAGGGGAAGGGAGAGCAGAGCAGTTACTGCCTGGAAGCTGTTGCATTAAAGAGAATTAAGAATATCCTCTTGCTGTATCAGGTGAACGTCTGAGTAAAATCCACTCAGCAGCATGGCTTCTCAGTTAGGAAAGAACTATGAAGGTAACCTGCAACATTTAAGACTGTGTTAGTACCTCCATGCTTGAAGTCCCACTTTCAGAGGCTTAAAGCCAAGCAGTTAGCTCACTTGGGAAGACACCACTGCACAGGATAGCTCAGGCTGGTGGTTGTATTTTCCCTTGCAACAATTTTTGAAGAAGAAGGTATAGCTTTTCCTCCCATTCCTAAAAGCATAGCAGTTTCTTTAAAAAACAAGAGTCCATAACTCCCATGTTACTGAGAAGTCATGTAATATTTCACAGCTTCATTAAAATGTAGTTTCACTGAAAATATTGCCTCATTACCTTTGTACATTTAAAAAGAAAATGACCAAACTTTCACAATTCAGACATTTATTTTTCTGTCCCAGTAAGGACTTTTAACAAATTATTTAATCTACATCTTCTTATGTTTTCTGAATATATGTAGTACACTTCCACAGGTTGTACACCAACTGAAAATATTCTTCTGGAAAATAATATATATGCTTAAAAAGAAAAGGAAAAATAAGGCTCAGTTTATTTAGAAGCTGGACCGACCACAAAGACACTACACCATTTAATCTGTTGACACTCCCACATACAGTTTTTCATTTATCTTTGTCAATTTCAAATATCAAGGTGGAAAAGGAATATAAGAAGAAACACACAGAAGATATTAATGGTACACACACCAAGAAAACTCCTGTCAGGTTATCAATAACCTACTGGTAGCCTGCTTAACTTGCAAGCAGAGGAATCTTACCAAAATATTACTGGCTATCTTAAAATCACAACATCACTGACAGTGGAAGTAGGATGTGTGCTTAAATGTTGAAGTTTATGCTTTCACCAGTATATGTATACCCTACCTCTCATATATTTCAAAAACAGTCCTCTGGAGTTATTGTAAACATCCTATATGTTTTGATGTTGTGTATGTTTTTATAAGTAAATACTTCAAAGAAAAATATCCCCAATCGAACCAAAAAATCCTGTGTGGATATATTTGACATATGTGTTGCTCTTTTGGTGGGTTATTTTGCATTCCTGATGGCTATAGTATGCTTTCTTTGAAAAAAGATTAAAAAAAAAAAAAAAAAAAAAGTCCAGTTTCAATTACTGTGTGAAGTACAAGCCATGAGGTGTGCAATTTTGTGCAAACTGCTGGTAATTTTGTTCTTGCTAAGATTTATTATAAAGACAGCAAGTCATGCTGGTAGTTGCTATGGAGATTTACAGCAGGAACAAGCACTATCTGGCTGCCTTACTGGGAAGCCTGTAATCATCACTCTCAACTGAGAAAGTAGACAAGTGTGCTTTGCTCTCACACATATACAAATGTGGCCAATATTTTTATAAAATAGTTGTGTTGGGTAGTATAGCTGCAGCTGTATGGAACAGCTACCTTTGCAAGGTGATCAGCTGTTAGCAACTGGTTTAATTCAAGCATCTTTGATTCTCTGAACAACACACAAAATATTTCTGCATGTTGAAATGGCAGGTTTGGGCTCCTATCATGAAATGCAGAGTTTGTCAGGAACATGGCACCGCCTTGGCCAGCTGCAGCAAGGCTAGGGCTCCTTTGGTGTCACCCAGGATGGACGAGTGACAGACCTGGGCCCACACACTCCCTCTTTTTCCAAGGCAGCATCATTCAGAGGTCAGAAGATGTTTCCAAAGTGTGCCAAGTTCCTTTTTTGACCAAATTTCTAGGTTGTACTGGAATCACTCTATGCAACACAGATTCATGTTTGAATGCATTTTTTTCTTTTTTTTTTCTTGTTTTATGAATGAAGTCAGGAAAAACTCTCTTGTGACAATGTTTTTTAAAAAATATTTAAACAAGGACTATTAGTATTTTTTTACTTTTTTGTATATATCTCAGTATATTTTTTTCACTTTTTTCTCATAATTTTTGTTTCTTTTATCTGGCCAAAAGTGCTTAGATGTGGCAACAGCTTTTATCATTTCTGAGCGATTGATTATTAATGAGTTCACACATTTCTATGATTGCTTTGAAGATAAATATTGCAGGGAGGCAATAGCAGAGGCATTTTTAACTTATTTTTATTCATAAATCTGCTGAGTCAACAGAGATTGAAGCTGCTTCTGTGTTCAAGGCCTTGCACAGTGGAAACAAGCTGAAAAATGAGCAAAAGCACAGTGTGTGTGTGTTTACAAATGACAGGGATTTCTAACGTTATCATTCTTATTATTACATGTACAATGAGCAGCAAACAGCCACTTTTTTTTTTTCCCAGGTTAAAAATAGACATGAGAGTTTCTATGATGAATGTTGAGCTAGTTCTTTACCATTACACTTTAAAGGGATAGTATCCAGGGGCAATGAGTGCTGCTGCTTTATTATTAGCCACGTTTTTACATTACATGGAGCCTATGTGTAAGAAACAAACAAACAATCCAAACCAGTTGAAGTCGATAGCAACCAATCTGTTGATTTACACTGGCTTTAAATCAATACCTAGGAAATATTTGAGTTATTTTTCTGGATGCTGGGTGTTTGCATGGTTAGGCTGTGGGATATGGTAGCTGGTAACCAGCTGATACAGATTCTTACTTTGAGGATGATGATGAAGAAAAAGAAAACATCTATTATATTGTAAGCTAGTGTGTGCCCAATAGAGATTATTTAATTAGGATTTAGTTTCATGGAGATATCATAAAGATGTTAATAGTATTTTTAAAAATTATTATTTGAATCATAACTGACACTATTTTTAAGTACTTTATTTTCACTGCTACAATGTTGAATGTCCCAGATTTCATTATTTGAGTATATATCTAGATATGTACATACCTATGTGAATAACAAAGAAAATTTGCATTTGTGTGAGTGTAACATAAAGGTAAAGAAACAGAGAGGAAATTTAGTGTAAGTATCCACCTGCATTATATTTAAACCCTAGTCCTACATGCCTTGTGAAATTTTGGTACACCTGGCATGTAGGATCAGTTGCTATTTATGAATACATGTTGCCTTTAGAAGGAAAATAGAAGGAATAACTGAAACCGGATACTCTCTCTTTAAATCATAAGAAGCATTTTAATGTTTTCTATATGTTCTGTTTTATTATTTTGAAAAGATTACTAAGCAAATATATTAATCTCAAAAGTTATAATATATATAGATATCCATAACTCAGAATAGATGATTTGGGCAAAAGCTGTTTTCTTAATTTGTTACCCTGTAAATAAGTATACATTTTTGTAAAACAAACTGAGTTTAAATTCTTAAGTCCATCTGACACCCAAGCATGTGAATGTGTCCTTATTTGATTGTATCTTATAGATGTTCAGTGACGTGCTCAGGTGCTCAAAAATTGCTGACTAGCGTGTGTGCTGTCATGCTACGGACAACGTGTACAGCATACCCAATGTTTAAAAAAACCCAAAAACACCAAAAAACCCAAAAAACCACAAAAAAAAAGATTAGTCCTTGGAGAAATGTAATGTTTCCACAGTGAATGTTGCATGCATAGATGGTGGTTTGTTGATACTCATTTTGGTTTGAATTTCTTTTAATTTTCATTTTGCTTCCAGATTCATCCGGAAAAGAAAAAAACAACAAAGACTTGTTCTAAAAGTTGTAAAAACAGAAACAAAAACAGTATGAGAATTGTATAAAAATGCCTGTAAATCTGTCTGAGTTTTCACTTTATGTATAAATCCATGTCATGGTTTTGTGATTGTATACAGAATGTATCTTGAGAACTTATGCAAATTGTGCTGTATAAAGGCTGTTATCCCAGTCTGACAAATAAATATTTAAAATACCTGGTTTGGGTTTTTTCCCCTAATTTACATGAGAGTCTATTTAGATGGTTCAAATTTCCCATTTGTTGACCATAGTGGTTTTATTCTAATGCTGTACACACTGCTCATGTTAATCTGTCCTATGTAAGCATTAACACACCTCCCAGGGTACCACATCTTGTTTTGAAATAAGTTGAATGGTTACTTCATAAAAACTTTTCTTCAAACAAGTCAGAACCAGAATCCACATGCAGCTTGTTGATATCATCACACAGATTCTTTTGTGGTGTACTACACAGACAACAAATAAATTGAAAAAAGAACCATTTAGGAATGTTCAGGGTTATGTCTTTTCACTGTGCAGAAAAGATGAATTGACAACATAGCTTAACTCTGCACTCTTTTAAGTTCCTGACAAAGGCAGAATAAGAAAGCATCTGATAACCCCCAAAGGGATTTTCTGTCTCTTTCCTTCAGAAGAAAAACAGTTCCGAGGAAAAGCATATTTTAGGCCTTATTTTAAACAAGAAATCAGTTTATTTCAGCAAACATTTTTGGTCTAGACCTATGTTTATTATAATTGCATAGTTTCCCTCTTTGATACAAATAATAAAAAATTCATGTTCCCTAAGTAAGATAAATTGATGTTTGAGTCTGGCACCTGGAACACATAGCCTGGATTTTTTTCTGTCAATTGATGCCCTTTGCTCAAAAAATAACATGGTGAGAAATAGACAAGTACTTGGAGGATGCCATAAGAAAAGACTTGCCCTGTTTCACATTAGCCTACTTGCTCCAGCAGTGACACAGGCTAACTTCTATTAATGTCTGTCAGAAGCCAAACACCAGCCTTCCTAGTACCTGCCTTGGGTATAAATATATATGTTCAAGGTATTTTGGCTACCTTTCTCTGTGGAAATTTTCATGGCTACAGCCAACACTTCACCCCACATGCAGCCCCACTTCTCAGCATCCTCTTTTAGGGGGGAAGCTCCTGCTCAGCATGCTGGCCCTCTGGAAATGGTTAGAAAGCATTTCTGAAGCGTTAAAAGCTTTATAGGACAGAAAACTCACAGGAATTAGCTGCCATGGAAGCTGTAGTTTTAACTGAATCTAGCCCCAGTAAACTAGTTTACAGAAAGAAAATCTCAGTATCTCTTCATACTCACAGAAAGAATGATTAAATAAAATGCTTCTTTAAAAATAATTAATAATGTTTAACAAAAACGTGTGTTTGCTCAGTTAAAGCATTCAGCAAAGTGCAGAGCATGCATGCAATGTTTTCTGACTGCAATTGTGGGGTTTACTCTAGCTGCTATACCTGCTATCCAATGTTAAACTGGAAATCAGGCAGTGCATGGAATACTTTCAGAATACAGGCTGAATTTAAAACTCCTATAGAGAGAAGTCAGTGAAAAATATATACACAGATTCAGCCTGGCTTTCTGGCTCTGAGGACAGGTCCCTCAGATCTCAGATGCTGGAATGAAACACCAAGTAGTCACTAAGGGGACTGTATGAGAACAGCCTCATGCTTCAAAAATGCCGCAACTGAGAGGCCGCCCTGCCCCCTTCCAGCACTGTCCAGCACTGCAGCTCCATTTCTTGCTGCTAGAACTGAATAGCTGTTTTCTGCTTTTTTATTATCATCTTTTTTAAATAAAAATAAGTCTGACTTACTCCTACCCTTTCCAGTGAAGTTACACATAAGGGACATCTGCTTCTCTACTCTGTCCTGTTCAGTGTATTCTCCCTCCAGGTCTTTGCTCTCAGGACCTTTCTGCTCATAAGTTTTACAGATTTGGCAACTTGGCACACTTTGGTTTCACTCATATTAGTAACTCTAGTATGTCTGGGCATAAGAACCTATACTTTTGAATTGTTGAAACTGTCCCCAGGAACATGAATCTCCAGGAATATTGTACTGACATGAATTCATATGTGCTTTGGGAGATCTCTGCAAGGGCTTTCTTCCCAGGGACCACTAAGGTCTTGAAGTCTAGCAGAAATTGCTGTGACCCAGCTACAGAAACTTGCAAAAGAGTGGCCAGCCCACCAAAATTCCATTAATTCTTTAATCTTCTGCTTCCTCTTAGGGACTCTAGCATGAACATTGCAGCAGACATCTTCAACATTATTGTTTTCATAGAATCTTAGAACAGTTTGGGCTGGAAGGGGCCTTTAAAAGTCACAATCCCCCTGCACTGGACAGGGACATGATCAACTAGATCAGGTTGCTCAGAGGCCCATCCAATCTGGCATTGAATGTCACCAGGGATGGGGCTTCTACCATCTCTGTGGGAAATCTATTCCACTGTTTCACCACCTTCATTGTAAAAAATTTCTGCCTTTTATCTAGTCTAAAACTTCCCTCTTTTAGTTTAAAACCATTACCTTTCGTCCTGTTGCCACAGGTCTTGCTAAAAACGATTGTCCTCATCTTTCTTATAAGACCCCTTTAAGTATTGAAGGTCCACAATAAGGTCTTCCTGGAGCCTTCTCTTCTCCAGGCTGAACAACTCCAGCTCTCTCAGCCTTTCTTCATAGGAGAGGGGTTCCAGCCCTCTGACTATTTTTGTGGCCCTTCTCTGGACCTACTCCAACAGGTTCACAATCTTCTTATACTGGGACCCCTAAAGCTGGCTGCAGTACTTGAAATAGAGTCTCACAAGAGCAGAATAGAGGGGCAGAATCATCTCCCTCTTGTCTAGGTTGTGAACACACATTGTTGGCTTATGTCCAGCTTTTCATCCACC
>JAVSBS010016933.1:1554-42505 GCA_033124195.1 Coracias cyanogaster
CACAGGTGGGCCAGGTTCTGCCTCTGGAACATGAAGCCAATAGGAAAAACAAAACATTCTGCAAGGTTGTGACTCATCCACAGGTCAACTCCGACTTGGGGCCCACAGCTCAGGACCCAGCACTTCAAGTATTTAACACAATCATTTGGATTTAGTGTTGGGTTTTTTTTTTTTCTCCAGAAAGCTGAGCTTCATCCCTCCTGTTCATACAACCAGCACTCTGTAGCCTTGACTTGTCTCCTCTGACAGGTTCACCTCACCTTGAAAGCTCTCTCAGCATTTTTGGGTTGTGGAGAAACAAAATTGAAGGGAGGATAATGTGTGACAGGTTATCCTATAGAGGAACCCTAGTCCAGGGCAAGAAAAAAGTGGAACAGCAGTGTACCCTCCTTTCCATCCTACTTTGAAAAAACCAGAAAAGCTGACTGCATTCACAAGGTTAGCTATGCTTACAATATACTCTATATTTGCTATTTATATGAGACTATACATTCTTCAGTCAATCTACCTATACAGTAGTTAGTAGATTAATGTGTCAACTGTGACTGAAAAAGCTTGATGAGCTGTAGTAGAAATGTTAAATGATAATAATAAGCACCAACTAAAATAGCAATTAGCTCAAAGACAGAGCTACAATTCTACAAGTTGATCAAACCTGAGCAGAGCAACACCAAGCAGGATGACTGTGGATTCAACCTAGTTCTTAAGGTAGAATTCATCCTAAGGAATCCTCGTCTTTCCATAGAAGATAACCATCGTATCCCAAGAAACTGTCTTTTTCGTGTTGTCCTAAAGCTGAACAGTACTGTACATCTGAAAAAGGAACACGAATTCACAGTTGAAACTCTGCTTGTTGAAACATCATTACCCAGGCTTCTGGTATTGCACTTGCAACTGAGGTATAGAAATGGCATGCAACAAAGCAAGCCTCTGGAAAGTTTGTTGCTGCTTTTGTAAATAGCAGGAGCTTGCCACATAATGCAACTTGTTCCTTATATTTGAAAAGGTTCAGTGTACTGGGAAGGGCTTGGAAACAGCAGCAAAGCAGCTACCTTCGGAAGGAACTGGAAGGTTGTGAGAGGCACTTCCTCAAGCTTCTTGGCAATGGTCATGTGGACTCTGTGGCCTGTAGAGGACTTCAGGCTTGAAGAGTCTTGCTGTGCTTTGCTACTGTGCTCATGTTCTAGATTACTGAGGAAGCTGCAAAAGGAGGGCTCCACAGCTTGTATGGTAGGCCCTGGGAGAGAAATGGCCTTGGGACAGGACTGGCTGAGTAGCTAAGGGAACATAGACTGAAATATTCTCTTAAAAACAAAACTAAACTGGTCTCTCCATTCCTCTCTGTTTTGAGTTCCTGATGACTCAAGAACTTTGCTGAAGGGAGCAAAAGAAATGGCTGAGTTTAAAATTACTGGCAGCACTCAGCAATCTTTACAATTATTGGGTCCTTGTAACAAAATGGTGTCTCATATTCCCATACCATCTTTAGTTTGAAATCCAATTCTTCAAGTTTGATTTAAAGCAACAACAATTTACTTTTTTACAAACATCAAAGGATGCTACATTTCTTTATAGGTTTCCTGAGACCTCCCAAATATTAACTTGAAGCCTAGCTTTACCTGTCAAAGTTAAAATCAGCCATTCATACAAGATAATGCATGAATTTAATACATCATGAAGATGTATTAAAATGTATGAAAGCTAAGTGCTATTTTTGACAACAAATTGAACCTTATGGCAAATAATTCATATGATTGAAAGTAGAAATGCATTATGGAGAGAAGATCCTAAAAGAAAGTATTTCTGTAAAATGTTTCTTTGAAATGTGCCTTATTTTTCATACTTAGTTCTGCCCAAGACAGTCAAGTTTTCTGGCCTCTCCATTATGCATTAACCATCAATTAGATGGACTCATCAGTGTAAATTAATAGGAAATTGCAGCTTTAATGTTAACAATAGGTGCTAATTATAGTAATGATCTGGACCTCTTTAGAAATGGCTATCAATGTGTCAGTACACAACAAAAGTTTCCAAGCAGTGTCCTAGCTCCGAGTTTATGCTGTAGTCATAGAAAACCACTCACCTGGGGCCTGAGACATCCAGCCCTGGCCATTGCTTCCATTCTTTAACCATGCTCTTCTCATACATATGCATTGCTTGTTTACAAATAGGCCAGTATTTTTCACACTCTCTCCCTCGTTTTTCCTGACTCAAAGTCTCTAGATGAGAATTAGCAGCTATGCTTGCCTGGAGGCCTGGATGACACTCACAGAAGGAAGATGAAAGCAGCAGCAGAGAAATAGAACAGTTTAATCTTCTTAAAAAGGGATAGCTGATAAAACAGTTTTGGGGTGAGGCTTGTTCCACCACTCTGAATTGCTGCTTGGTTGATGGAATTTAATGTTCCAGTGTGTGAGCATGATTATTTCAGCATTGCTTCTATCCCAAATAGCTGTCAGTGCCTAGAGTTGTGGATGGGTATGTTTTTTCTCATCAAAATCTAAAAATAAATGGTGGAGGAGTTGGGGAAAATGACTACTGAATGCAAAGAGCTTTCAGACAGAGCAACCATCTTAGTAAGGAAGCCTAAGGGAAAAGACACGGCAGCACAGACTGTTCCAGCAAGACAATGCAAATTAAAATTCAGCAGACAAGTGGCCTTTTTACCCAGACTTTTGGAAAATCAAATCACTTATGCATTTCAATCCAGAGTTTGGAGGCTGCCTCCATGTAGCCAAAATGAATAGAACAGCTTAGCATGACTTCAACAGGGCTATATGTCCTCGCTTCATGCCTGAACAGAGCTGTATGTCTGTGGCATAAAGAAGGTACAGTGATTTGGGATCCTTCAATTCACAGGACACAGGTTATGTCTTGGGATTGAAAGCAGGCAGGTATCTAGTGTCATTTTAGACATTGTGGTGCATGACAATGATTCATCTTGACTACTTCCTAACAAATTTTAACACACCCATCTCCTGCATTGAAATGTCTATTCTTGGTAGGCAGCTCAATTCCGACATTTTTGCTTTGAGGGATGCCTATGTCACTCTGATGTATATACAACAGACATATCTCCTCTAATCCATCCCCTGTGATGTAGGCATTTCATGCCTAACACCAACCTCAATGTCCGCCCACCTGCTCTCTCCAGGCATGACAGAACTATGTCTGCACCAAAAAGGCATCTCTAGAATGAGGTGCCAGGGGCAAGAATGAATCTTGTCCACTGGTAATAAAAACTCCTGCCCCACTCTGCTTAGCCTAGAGGTCAGTGGAGACCGCAGAAGAGATGGAGGCAGAAGGCTTGTTTAGGAAATTGCACACTAGATGGATATAAAGCCAGTATCAGAGTAAACAGGGATTAGGGAGAGTTAAGGCCTGGGATGGAATTTAGGTCTGGACAGGGTCAGATAAAAGCAGCTCTGCAAGGTAGAGGCAAGGGTCCAAGAGCAATGGTGCTAAGGAGTGAGGAGGATCTGAAAGGGATCGCTGCACTTCCCTTATCTCCTAGGATTGTGGTGGAGGAACTCATCCCTAAGCCTTTTGAGGAGGGAGGGTCTGGCAGGAGCTGCAGAGGCTGGGGTGGCAGTAGCTCCAGGGGTAGTTCTTTGTGAATAAATGACAGCAGTTACAGCACAATCCTTGCCTGAGCAATGAAGGGTGAGGTAGTGATAGTCATAGATGTTGCTACTGTGATATCAAGTTTAGGCATCCCTCTAGTCCAGCCCAGATGATGTTGAGACAGTGATGGAGGCACGAAAGATGCTATGTCTGTGTCTCCACCCAAAAGAAAGGAGATAGCCTGAAATTCATGGTCCTAAGCAGTGGCAACTTGTCTTACCTCTGGGATTGTGACCATAAAGTACAGCAGGGACTCATTTGAGTGGTGGCTTTCCTTTTCAAGATAAAAGTGTTTCTTTGTGCCACTCACGTAATCAGCAGAAGGAAGTGATGTGGCTGAGGTGTGGGAATGCACATGAGACTGGAGATCTGCTGTCCTTAACAGTGCTGTTGCTTTCCATCCCTGCAGCAACACTGGCATTTCTAGGACCTTGTGTTACACAGAGGTCTCATCTGTTGGGGAAGAGCATGGGCTTCCAAGGCCTTTTTGCAGGGGCAGAACTATATACAGTACATGCGGGAGAGGGTGAGGGGTCTCTCAGAAGCTGCCTTGCAGCTGCCTTGCCTGCAAACAGCTCAGGGATGCTGGAGCACTAGGCACAGCTCCACCTGCAGCTGTCACTGACTCTTCCCGCTGAATGAACAGGGGAGCAACATACCTGCTGCGTGACTGAACACTGCCCTTGGATGTGGGAGATGCCTGTAGCCTAAATGTGGATGACATCTTTTAGTCAGATGAGCTACACATCAACTATACCCATCCATTGTAGATTATCACGTAAATGCACCTTGTGAGAAATTCACTTTTAGCCGCTTCAGTTCTCACAGCCTGCTCCTGCATAGTGGTAGCTAATGGCAAGGTAGAGGTTCTACTGCAGCCTCAGGACTGTGTATTTCATAGGGCAGCCATGATGTACCACCAGTTCATACCTCAGCAACCCTTCCCATTTCCATGTCAGCACCTAGCATTGCCTCTTCTTCCTTGGGCTGCACCTGCTGCACAGTGTTTTCTATAATACCTTCTTTTATATAATTGCCTGTCAGTAGCCTGCAGTCTGTATGTGCTTCCTGGATCTCACAGCCTCCCAGCAGCACAGCTGGCAGGTCTGGCACATATTGTTAATGCCTCTCCAAACACATCCAGGAGTAGTAACTCATTAGCAGGAATTAGTTTTTTTAAATTAACTGTCAGGCCTTACAGTACAGTAGAGATGTAAGGCCCTGCTCACCAGTAGCAGCTTTTATTAATGTCCTGTTAATACAATGATACCAAGGCAAAATGATGATAACATGGAATTACGTGGAAAGCACTGTAAGCAGTTCAGGAGTAAAATGTTTATAAAGGTGCTGTAATTGTCCCACACTCTATTACCTATCCAAGAAATACTGTTCCAGGTTTACATTGGAAAAAAAACCCCAAACAGATCATATAAAGATCTAGAAGAACACTGCTGATTTTACACTATAACTACATTATTATGACAGAGATTTGTGTTTGTAACAACTAATAGAGTAGATGGATTTATTTTAAAAAAAGCCCCTAAAAAAACCTGTTGTGATATTACTATATAGGAGACACAGAGTTAATAGAAAATTAAGTATCTGTTCAAAATGTCAAACTGTGCAGAAGGAACCATTATCTATATGTCAAACACCCCACTAGGAAGATGAATCTATTCCCACCTCAGCATGGGTTTCTTACCATGACGAAAATAAAAATAGTTCTGTGCATGTGTCTAGACAAGATACATACAACACTCTCCAGTAAATATAAATATCTCTTGGGGAAATGAACAGATATTCTGCTTTCCACCAGTTCATTTTATAGAGGTACTTTTTTTATGACTATCCTAAAGAAAGACAGCTTGCTTTCTACTTTTTATTAAAGGCTTTATGATAAGATCTTCCCTGTTTACCTGAAGAATGTTTATGCATAAACAGTAAACTTCATTTCAATGAATGCTGAATCATAGAATCATTATGGTTGGAAAGGACCTCCAGGATCATCAAGTCCAACCTCCATCCCAACATCTCCCTAACCACTAGACCATAGGCTCAAGTGCTACATTCACTCATTTTTTAAACATCTCCAGGGATGGGGACTCCACCACCTTCCTGAGCAGTCCATTCCAGTGCCCAACCACTCTCTTAGTAAAGAATTTCTTCCTAATATCTAATCAAAACCTCCCCTGATGCAACTTGAGGCCACTTCCTCTCGTTCTATCATTAGTAATTTGGGAGAAGAGACCAATACCAGCCTTGCTACAACCTCCTTTTAGGTACTTCTAGAGAGCAATAAGGTCTCCTCTCAGTCTCCTCCAGACTAAACAACCCCAATTCCCTCAGCTGCTCTTCATAAGGCATGCTATCCAGACCTCTCACCAGCTTTGTTGCCCTCCTCTGGACCCACTCCAGCAACTCAGTGTCCCTCCTGTACTGTGGTGCCCAAAACTGGACACAGTACTCAAGGTGCAATCTCACGAGTGCTGAGTACAGGGGAACGATCACCTCCCTACTCCTGCTGGTCACACCATTTCTGATACAGGCCAGGATGCTGTTTGCCCTCTTGGCCACCTGGGCACACTGCTGGCTCATGTTCTGTGGGCTTTCAACCAACACCTCCAGGTCCTCTTCCACCAGGCAGCTTTCCAGCCACTCTTCCCCAAGCCTGTAGCATTGCTGGGGGTTGCTGTGACCAAAGTGCATGACCCAGCACTTTGCTTTGTTAAACCTCATACAATTGGCCTCAGCCCATCGCTCCAGCCTGTCCAGATCCTGCTGCAGAGCCTTCCTACCCTCAAGCAGATTGACACTCCCCCCTTAATTTTGTGTCTTCTGCAAATTCACTTCATATTTGGGAAATATTCTATCCTTGTCCCAAACCTCTGCCGTACAGGTAGGCTGTGCAAAAGTTTCGGTGAGCTCCATGGGACATGTAAGCATGTAACACTGCAGTGACGAGGCCAGGGCCTATGTCCATGTCAATGCCAGTTACACTGATGTCAGTGCCAAAATCCCCCTTGCTCAGAGTGCATATACTGTGCATTGTGAAAAATGCCACACCAAATAGATATATAACATCACCACCTAGGTATCGTGTTGGCAGAGAAGCTTCTGCCTCACATACCACTGCCACGCCTCAGCATATAGTTTAGACCACCACTATCCTTCAAGATAAGCCGAGTTATGTACAAAGTGACTCTTGAGCTGTGAGATCAGTCTGGTACGGCCATTCACATAGCAAGAGGGAAGCCTGCATTTAGGAACCTCATAACTGGATCCTTAGGCTCATGCCATTGGTATTTGTCCTGTGTTCTGCTACCCAAAGCTGCAGCCTCTCTCATCTTTTGTGATCTCTCCCTATACAGATGGCCAATGTAAGTCTTCCGCTGTAAGTGCTTTTGCTACCTATGTCTGAATAGTACATTTTCATAACTTCCAGCTTCTTCAGGTAAGTCAGGATCAGCCAAGTCAGTTGATGGGAAGCGCTTGGATGTTCACTCTCCAGATGAAATAGCTGGGATCTTTCAGAAGAGTGAGCTGCTCCACACCACCAGCCCCTGAAAAGCCAGCATCTCATCCAGTTGATGATCCTTCTCTCCATTATCCAAACCATGGATTCTTTCCCTGTGTACTTACACTATGAATACTTCTTTAGTCCATGAACCCATCCCTTTAATTCTTATGGGAGAAATCATTTCACTAGACATCATATTATCAACCATTACACTTTTCAGGAGGTCAATGAGAGGGTATGTGTATATTCCAGGACAGAGCATATACATGATATAACAGAGTGATTGCAACAGCCAACATTCATTTTTCTTTTTTTTTTTTTTTTAATTTGAATTCTTGTTTAGCACTAAGTTTTATGTCTACTTTAGAAGACAAGAAAAACAGCCCTAAATGACTTATTACACAAACATTACTTTTGTTTCCTTATTCATCACTGTATTTTGAGTTTGTTCAAATATTTGTGTTTTGATGTGCTTCATACATGGCTCGTAAAATACAGATATTCAGTATTCTCGATCCTCCTATTTATTCAGGCTTCTTGTTACATGTAAGAACTTTCATTAAGACTCTTGACATTGATTGATGTTTGATCTTCCATTAGTACAAAGAGGCTTAATACATAGAAAAGAAAAATAAAACACCTCATATGTAAGAAGCATAATAAAGCTAATATCATAAATAGCCTTAATTACTGCTACACAGTGACATACTGCCACTAGGTGGCAGGGCATGAATTCACTCTGTTAGGGCAACAGGTTAGCAAATTTCATTGCTACTCACATCTTCCAAGGATGTAGGGACAACATGGTCTACTCTCTTACACTTATGGGTTAAAGGCTTTAAAACTGTAGTGGAATGGATCCTTTGGCAAGGCCACTCTTTTGAAAACTCTGTATACCGGTGCACTTAGCTCTGCCACTCTGGTAACCATGGCGAGGGAGTTGCAAAGATAGAGACCAAGTATAAAGAAAGAATAAAGACAAGGAGAGAGCAGTAGATATTTCTACCTGGACTCCACTAAGGCCTTTGGCACTGTCTCTCACAAGACATTCACAGAGAATCCAATGAAGTATGGCCTGGATGAGCAGTCAGTGAGGTATACTGAAAACTGGCAGAACAGCTGGGCCCAGAGAGCAGTGATCTGTGGCACGAGGTCTAGTCAGAGACAAAGAACTAGCAGTGTACCTCAGGGGTCAATACTGGGTTTAATCCTGTTCAACATCTTCATTAATGATCTGGATGATGGGGCAGAGTGTAACCTTGGCAAGTTTGAAGGTAACACAAATCTGGGAGCTGGGAAAGTGGCTGATACACTAGAGGGTCATGCTACCATCCAGGGGGCCCTTGACAGAAATGAGTGAACAGGAACCTTATGAAATTCAATAAGGGAAAGTGCAAAGTCCTGAATCTGAGGAGGAACAGCCCTGTGTGTCAGTATATGCTGGGAGCCACCCAGCTAGAAAGTAACTTTGCAGAAGACTATCTGGGGTCCTGGTGGATGCAAAGTTGGACATGAGCCAGCAATGTGCCCTTGCAGCAAGGAAGACTAAGGGTATCTTGGGCTGCATTAGGAGTGTTGCCAGCAGGTCAAGGGAAATGCTTCCTCCCCTCTACTCAGCACTGGTGAGGCCACACCTAGAGTACTGTGTCCAGTTTTAGGCTCCCCAGTAGAAGAGAGAGATGGACATACCAGAGAGAGTCCAGCAAAGGCTTCATGCCACTTTTCATCACATTCGGGGCCTGGCCATTCAGCCAGTTTTCAACCCACCTCACTGTCTGTTTATCCAGCTCATATATCAACAGCTTGTCTACAAGGATCTTATGGGAGACAGTGCCAAAGGCCTCCTCTCATTTACCAGGACAGACATTTCCTCATAGAAGTTTATCAAGTTGGCTGAGCCACGTTGAAGCCATGTTGACTACTCCTGGTGATTTTCTCATGTTCATGTGCCTGAAAATGGTTTCCAGGATTAGCTGCTCCATCACTTTCCCAGGGATTGAGGTGAGGCTGATCAGCCTGTAATTCTCTGTGTCCTCTGTCTTGCCCTTCTGGAAGATATGACTGTCATTTTCTTTCCTCTGATCTTCAAGCACTTCTCCCAGTCACCATGATCAATCAAAGACTACTGAGAGTGGCCTTGCAACGACATCTGTCTGCTTCCTCAGCACTCATTGCTGCACACCATCAGAACCCATGGACTTACGTATGTCTAGTTTGCTTAGGTATTCCCTGACCTTATCCTCTTCCACCAAAGGTACATCTTCCTTGCTCCAGCCCTTCTTCCTTGTCTCTGGGACCTAGGATTCCTGAAGGCTGATCTTGCTAGTAAAGCCAGAAGCAAAGAAGGCATTCAGTATTCCAGCCTTTTCCACATCCTGTGTAACCAGGTCCCCCCACCTCATTAAGCAATGGGCCCACATTCTCCCTAGCCTTCCTTTTGTCACCTATGTACTTACAGAAGCCCTTCATGTTGTCTTTGGCATCCCTGGATAGATGCAATTCCATGCGGGCTTTAGCTTTCCCAGCTTCATCCCTAGATGCTCAGTGTTTCTGTATTCCTCTCAGGTTACCCATCCTTGCTTCCACCCTCTGTATGCTTCTTCTTTGTATTTGAATTTGTTCAGGAGCTCCTTTTTTATCCACATGGCCCCCCTGGCATTTTTGCCTGACTGCTTATTCATTGGAATGGAACCCTCTTGAGCTTGCAGAAAGTAATCTTTGAACATTAACCAGCTTTCTTGGCCCTCCCTTTCCCCCAGGGCCTCATCCCATAGGACTCTTCCAAGCACACCTTTGAAGAGGCCACAGTCTGCTCTCCTGAAGTCCAAGGTTGTAAGCCTGCTTTTCACACACCTCCCTGCCTTCATGATCCTGAACTCCACCATGGTCATTATAGATAAGGCTGCTTAAATCTTCACATTGCCAACAAGCCCTCGTCATTGGTGAGTATGAGGTCCAGCAGAGCATCCTTGTTGGCTCCTCTATCACTTAGAGGAGTGAGTTATCATCAATGCACTCCAGGAACCCCCTAGCTTGCTTTTGTCCAACTGTGCTGTTATCATTATTATTTTTCAGATATTACTATCAACATTTGTGCTGTATATTGAACCTCTTGGGCAATGTGTTTTATTCTGTTGACATCAACTGACTTCTGTGGGTTTGGCAGTCCTTTGTGTAGGATCCACAGAAGTACCTTTTGCAAGTCACCTGAGGGTCATATCTTTGTGCATGAGGACTGGACTTGGAACCTGGGACTGGACTCTTTCTACTATATTTTTTATATTTGTGTGTTGTAGCCAAGAATCCTTTTTTCATTTCTAGACATCACTGCCACCATCGGAAACATGACCTTGTCTGCAACTAATGAGGAAAACAATGGATGAAATGTTAAGGAAAAAAAAAAGATCCTTTTTCTAGAACTTGCAGTAAAGTCACCCCTAAAGCAATTACAGAATTTCCACACCCTGTAGGACCTGTTGGTCATATATAATAATGCTATGATAGGTTGGTTTTTATACCTCTAGTGGCATAGTGCAGGAATGTAAAAAGCAGCCTGAAGGCTTTCTTGAAAATTTGTGATTTCTGCTCAGAAATCTGCAATTACAATTCAAAAAAACTTAAAAGAAAATATTCTTTAGTGAACACCAAAAGACACTTATATGGCCAACCATAAATATTGAAAATAAATAAAAAGAAAAACTGTAAACAGGAATCTTAAGCATGACCAAAAGCAACCAGGCAAAATAAAGGATCAGCATTATAAGAAGAAAACATTTCAGGATCTCAGCAGGCAACAGCCCTGAGTTCAGACAGTTCCACACAGGCCTATCTAAGCTAGGCTAGGTTAAGTGTCGTGTTATCCTGCACTGCCACAGAAATCTGCTGGGGTGGGATGTCTTGAAGAACATAGCCAGAATTCATTCATTGTAATAATGTCTACCATCCATTTAAAAATCTTTTGCCCTCTGGACAAAATAACATTGTTTTTACAAAATGTTGCCTCTTCTTCATTTATTAGAACACAATTACCTTAGGGAGTTAGCTAAATCCCAAGTTTTCTCTCTGATTATTTACCAAGAATGGCTACAACACACATTTCATCTAACAGCTCCATAAATCACACCAAGATTTTCTGCATTTCAGGAGTAACCTCTAGTTACAAGCACTTAACAGAAACTTAGTATTTTCTGGACCAGGAAGAATGACCCTTTATGTTTTTCAGCAGTTTTCCTAGCAGATATTTTCACTATGCCAAAGATACAGTAGTGTCTGGTTGTTCAGGGTATGTCTGGAAGTCAACTTTCTGAAAGAAGGATTAGTTGTCCATTTAATATGTTATTAGTTGCACTCCTAGAAACTTGGGCATATAAAAGGTGTTTTTCAGTTCTAAAACCATTCCCTTCCATTTTTGTCCAAGGAGCAGAAACAGAGATTTAGTGGCCCTACTATCCTCTGCTACTTTCTTAGCTGGTATTGATTTAAACAAAGGGACAGACTTCCAGTTAGTATGAACTGGCACAGCTTTGAAAATTTTAGATGGAAAACTTGAATGTAGAGAATAAGATCAGAATAATTCTCTTGAGTTCCTGTGGAAGTTTTCATTTTCGACTCTGCAACATTTTCCAAAAAATATTACAGAATTTGTCTGTGTTAAAAGAGAAAATGGATATAGCTTGACCAGAGGCCTAGATTAGATCTGACAATGACTAGTTTTGAATCCTAAATACCTAATCTATTTCTGTACACCTATATCATGTTTTCCCTTACCACCTCTGCTCAGAGTCAAAACACAAATTGTGCCGCATGTGCACACTTGGTCACGTGTAGGCATGCCAAGCTCTCAGACAAATGCAGATGAATTACGAACTGCTTCTTTCTAAGGTGGGAAAATATGTGTTATGGAAACGTTGACACTTTGCAAATGAGGAAAACAATGCATCTTCAACGAATTCAGACATGAGGAGGGGGAAAGGTCAATGGAATAGTAAATATTTCACATTTTATTGTGTTCAGTTGCAAGATGACACTTAAATACTGTCTCTGTAAAACAGGGGTGCCATGGCATTGTATCATTGCCTAATTTTCATAAATGGATTATTTCTAAAGAATCAACACCTACAACTGCCATGCTTCTGCCAGAAACTAATTTGTCTGAGCTATGTTTATACCTCTTTCATACCTTTCTTAAACTAAATAATGTCCATTTATGTGAGCTAGTAGCTTTGGGTTTATGTCATGCAGCTCTAATTATGTCCAGACTTAGTTCAAATGCTCACAGCCTGTTTGCTTGGAAACTAGATGACAATGATATACTAGCTTGCTCATTGTCCTACCCACATCACCTCTTTAGTGCAGAATTGCACTGAAGTTCCTTGCAGAACTAGGGTAGTTCTCACCAGTATTCAGTCAAGAAAAAGAAGTTATGGGAGTTTATACTCATATAATTGATGATCCTCAAAAATCTTACTGTTCACAGAACAGACAATTTTTACCTATTAGCAGAACAGAACCTCAACTGGAGAAACTGCTACACACTGCTACATCAAAGTTTGCTCATACCCCATAGCAGCTCAAACGTTATTGAATTTTTTTTCACAGTAGTCTTCTAGGTGCTGCCTGCTACTTATATGATATTCGTATAATGAAGCCTATGAATTTGTTTTGTAAAAATTATCGGAAATCTAATCTTTACCCAGGTAGTTCAAATCTGACATAATGTATGAAGATAAGTCACTTCTAGCTAGTCATCTTCGTTCCCCTCCACAAAAACTTTTCATCATAAAGCTTTCTAGATCTGAAGGACAGGATTTTGTTTCCCTGTCCATCAGAAGAATATGACACACCAGAAAAACCAACCACAAGCAGTATACAAATGATGCAGAGCTTTTTGGGTTCATTTGCTGGGTTTACTGGCTTGGAGTTGACTGGCTTGGGGTTTTTGTAGAGCTGAAGTACAGTGAAACATTACTAAGGGCTCAATAAAATAGACAATGTTTGAAAACAAAAAGGACTAAAACATTAACATTCAGAGAGGAATGTAAACCTTTCTGTGAAAGTCATGATCAAGAAGCCTGGTATGTAACACTAGTGCTCCTAGGTCTCAGGTATGAAATACTAGTGCTTCTTGGAAACATCGGGCTGGTAAACTATCCTTTCTACTTCTGTTGCTAGCCCAAAAAACAGGTTGCAGCCAGAGACTTTTCTTTTGCTTCCAAAGCAGAACTTCGTTTTTCCATTTCACCAACCGTAACACTACTCTACTAGGTGATGGGAAATTTTCTCAGTGAGTCAAGGTTCAGAAAAGCTCTGGAACTGTTGGAGAGTGAATGAACATAGGTGACAGCACGTCCTCACTCTGGAGGCTACGTTATCGCTCAACCCCAGAAGCATCTATGCAGGCAACCTTTCACATAGGTAATTTTTATTCCAAACTACAGACAGGCGAGACTATTAAATACGTTCCACTATGAGACAAACAAGTACTCTTTGTGGAATGAAGAGAAAAAAATTGTAATAAAAGCACTTAAAAATAAGGTTCCCTGATGTTCTAGAGATATTTTTGTAAGTGTAGAGGAAAAAAAAACCGTAAGTAAAAATCACTCTTCTATCCCCCTCTTTTTTTTTTTTTAACTGCATCTTTTCTAGCAATAGAAACAAAAATAAAATACATGAAATATTTCTTAAGCTCTAGCAAGTTTTCAATTAATGAATCCTAATTCATAATGTTCAAAGAGACCTCAGTCACTGGGCTTGAGTTCTTCAATTTACAAAAATGATTGTAGCAAGAGAACATTGAAGTCACTGGTAGCGACGGACAACAGAGAAAAGAAAGAAGTGGAATAAGGTAAAAGTATAAAGGAAGTCAAACAAAACCAAAAGATATAAGGAAGGACACATCAAGGAAGCTATTTCCAATTCATCCTTCCATTTTCTTTCTTCCATTCAGTTATTTCCTCTTTGCTATCACTTCCTTTTTCTTTCTCAGGCATTCTCCCATCTATCTCTCCAACATTTAAATAGAAATTGAGCCCGCAGGTACACCCCTTTCATCCCCATTTGCTGTCAGAAATTAAGGCAAAAGTTAATGCACAATTCATGTATTGTCAATATGGGTTTAACAGAGAACTTGTTTTGTAGACATGTTATTTTCTGAGACAATTCCACCATTTTCAAAACAAGTTAGAAGTTTCTTTGTAACAATATTTGCAGAAGCTTCTCTGTAATAATGAAATGGATTATCATTATGGAAGTGAAAAGATGGAAAGTATGCACTCAATCAGTGAAAGTAAGTAGAATAAGCATACAATATCTCCAAAAGATATACTTCCACAGAAACAAGCTCTGGAAGAGCTGATGGAACTGATTAATTCAGAGCTACGAGACAAAATGATTTACTTTGTTCTTTAGCATTAAGGAACAAACTGTATTTAATGCTCTCAGCAACGCGAGCAGTCAAATGACTTTTATGTCACTCAGTGCTTGACATGGAAGTTCTCCCCCTGACTTCCACCTTGCAACTAAAAATTGTAATTTTATGAAAGCCTTGACCCAAAAAGCTGGGCAATACCCTAGGACCACACAACAGGTGTCAGAGCTAACTTCATGCCTGGAAGCATTATGAGATGCTCCTCAGCACAAAACTTGCTTCACTTCATCAATTAGATTTTGATTGTGGGCTGCTGGCTCTGAAAAATTATATAACAGACCACAGACATGGGGAGAGAAGTGTGTTTTGGAGGAAGATGGATGGCATGAAGTGTGCAAATGATTCACTTTGTAATTATCCTGCAACCCTCCACCAGCTGGCATCACTTTTGGGGCTATTGGATCAGGGTTCCTACACAGAGCGTTACCCTCCCAGAATACTCTTTGGTAACGATCATCAGAGTCTTCCTCAAAACAGACCAATCAGATTGATCTTCGGGACCATAAATTCCCATTAAGACAGTCAGTTTGATACAGTCCCAGAGCAAAAATCCACTTCAAGATATTTTTTTATTTGGAAATGTGTCATGGTTTAAGCCCAGCCAGCAACTCAGCCCCACACAGCCACTCACTCACTTCCCTAGGTGGGATGGGGGAGAGAATCAGAGGAGTAAAACTGACAAAACTCGTGGGTTGAGATAAAGACAGTTTAGTAGGTAAAGCAAAAGCTGTGTGAGCAACCAAAGCAAAACAAGGAATTCATTCACCACTTCCCATTGGCGGGCAGGTGTTCAGCCACCTCCAAGAGACCAGGGCTCCATCATGCCTAACAGTTACCTGGCTTTAAGACAAATACCATTACTCCAAACATCTACCCCTTCCTCCTTCTTCTTGCAGCTTTATATTGCTGAACATGATGTCATATAATATAGAATACCCCTTTGGCCAGCTGGGGTCAGCTGTCCCAACTGTGTCCCCTTTGGCTTTCATAATGGTTGCCATTCATAATCTCATTCCGAATCTGAACCACTGCCTTCAACATACTTTGTGACTAAAGTTTTCACTGAAATCAATCATAAACCATTGCCCTATATAGACACCAAACCTCATCTGAACTCTAAATTATATAGGTGGTACTAAACCACTCTGATTCTTTCAATACTGAAATTTAAATATGAAATAATTCTTACAGTAAAAATAGCAAAGTGACTAGTGCCCACAAGAAAATACATGACCTGAGTACAGAAATGAAAGTGTTGTCTAAGCGCACTATCAACACCAGACCTGTCCATATCCATGCAGATCACACAGGATACGATGGTATATAGGCTTTTTCAATTTTCCTTTCATTCTGTCTTTCTGTTACTGTAACTCTACTTCTAACACTGCTCTCTGCCCCAATATAAAACATGGGATATTGGCTCTGAACACATTGCTGAATACTGCCCATAGACAGTGAGAGTTAGGACTGAGAATTTAGTGTCCACCTGAGACCCACCAGCCTTGCACACTCAGTCCAACCTCATTCCAACCTGCAAAGTCCCTGATACAGGGGTTCATATAAGAAACTGCAAGTGCCTTCCAAATCTAGCCCTTCCTTCAGCCATGCCTACTGTTCTTTCTCCACTGCTGAGTAGAGCTCTCCCATTCCTCCACATCCTCTGTGCCAAATGGTAAGCATCTGTGTGCAGCTGACTGGAAAACAACTTCACTAAAAGATAAGGCACCAGGTCTTCATGCAGACATCCTCTCCTCTTTCCCAGATTAAGCCTATTCCCTACCCTACTCAGAGGTGCATAGAGGTGCCAAGCCTCCAACAAAAGTGAAGGTATGGGTATTGGCCTTTACGGACACCAACACCCATAACATCCCAGGGACCATTCCTAAGCCTGCACAAAGAGAGAGGTCAGCTATATTTGTGTCCTTTCCTCTCATCTTCTTAAAAAGGCAGAGTCATTTTCTGTGACAATCTGCTCAGATTATTTTTTCTTCTGAAAAACCTTCAGCTTCTGATCATTTTGGATACCATTCTACAATAAGAGATGCCTTCACTGCCTTTATCTTCAGACTGGATGTCTGCAGGCAGCAGAAAATGGTAGCTTTGAGTTGTTCTCTCCATATGTTGACTAACTGGGTAGAAGCTCAGAGTCTTGATTTAGGAGCTAACACAAAAGGCTAGAATGGAGTGTGAAAAACTGATTTCAAAGCATTTTGTTTAGCTTAGAGCTAGAGGCTGTTGCTATAGGACACATAATTTATGCAATTATTTGAAGGATCATAAGGACTTTTGCCCACATTTCACCAAGTCTTATTGTCTGGATTGAGGTGACCTGCATCTGATTCCCTGCTGAATAACCAGTTTCAGAATTTAAGGTAATGTAGGCAACAGAGTTACACCTGTAAAAGGTCTAGGGAGTTTTCTCAACATTCATACATCACTGAGTCACGGAAAAACACATGGTTCATTCTGATAGCAAGACCATCTATCCAAAGTCTGAGGGAGTAAGGAAAGTAAGGATGTTTTGACCTGAACGTATGAACATTTGAACCTGAGGCTTGGAACAAAGTGTGCAGCACTTACAATCCATGTCTCATCTCCCGACTAGTCTTGTCTTGAGTATGGTCTTAAGCCCACTTTCTCTTCCTTTTCCTCTCCCTCCTCAATGAAAAAAAATCCAAACCAGGAAGAGCATCTCTTTTCAGTTATTATCTACAAGGTGCTGATGCATAATAACAACAGCTAATCAGATCCCTTTATATCATAGTGGTATGAATATTAATAAGGCCTTGATAGGACCACTATATGGGAAATCTGTCCTAGAAGGTGTCCACACCGTACAGACATAACTGGGATGGCTTAATGAAGCTATCTAGCATGTCATGCATGTCTAGTCTGGGAAGCTCAAAAGAGCTATCTAACAGAATTCACTGGCCATGGCCCCAGCAGCTGACTAAAAACAAAGAGGCTCTCTTCACTGAGATCCTGCATAAAGCAACATTCAGTGTGTTACAGACTTCCATCCCAAGCTCCATCCTACCTTTCTAATATTTTGTTAATACTTAGTACAAGAGACAGGTAATATTGCTGTGTCATTCAGCAGTTCCAGGCTTAGGTGTCCCCTGCTTTCCTCCTGACCTTAAAGTACACTTGGATGTTGGTGCTCACAGCAGGGAATTATCAGTTCATCATTCCCTCTTGCTCCCTGATTCCTGGCACCAGATCTCCCTGCTGGCCTCTCAATCAGACATCCTGTGCTTCTTTCTTCTGACAGTCCATAACCAATGATGGACACAAAATTGTCACAGAATTTTAAAAACCAAAGTATTGCTTATTTTAGCCATAAAGAACAAAGCACACACAAAACCAGTTTTCAAAACAAGAATATGAATGTTTTATTTTTCCTTGCTGTGAAGATGGCCTAGGTCACTGTCTTCCTCAAGTTAGAGAGTCAAAAGAAAAAAAATCAACTCACTGAATTAATCAATGTGTAATGGAGGAAGCTGAATGAGGGGCAAAACAGACTCCAAAATACTTTTCTGAAATTTTTTTTAAATGATTGAAAAATTTTAAATATGAAGCCTAAACCTACTTTCACCTTTCAGTGGGCGTTTTGCCCTCTCCTATCTTAGAGAGGTTGGCCCCAGTTCCCACTGAAGCACTGAAGACTACAGCTGAAATGACTGGAAACAAACTGAATACAGTGGACACCGGATTAGGGCTTCATTCACAGTCACTCACACACTATCTAGTAACTGGAAATAACACATAAACGACTTCCCTCTTGCAGGGAATTTAACCCATCATTTCAAGGATGTCCCAGTGATCCCCTCTAATATCTCACATCACAAGATCTATGCATAATACTTAATACTATTTGCAGCTGGCAAGAAGATTTCATACCATCCTGCTGAAAATCATCCACTTTACTTGTATGTGAACTCAGCTGTTATCTGAACTCTGATGAGTACAGAACATTACAACAAACTCTTCGGCAATGCCGTAGTTAGTGAGCATACCAAGATTGTCCTTTCCTGTAAACAACTTCTCCTTATTCTATTTTCAGACACACAACTGTCAGGTCCCCAAAGAGTTTAAAAAGCATTTGAAAGTCTGAGTTGAACACTGATGGTGACAGCTCAGTTTCCCAGTCGTAATACAGAATGAATCTGTTCTGCAAGCATAAAAACTTTCTGCCAGGCCAAATCAAGGCTATGTAGCAAATACAGGCAGCAGCTGGGATCAGATAGTCCACATACTTCTACTAGACCTAAGAAACACATCCTTTTGACCATGCTGTAAACACTGTTTCAGACATAAAATTAACTTTCAAATAATTCAAAAATGAGCAACTTTCCTAACAGAAAAAAAAAATGGAAGAATAAGGCAATAATGTATTTCAAACATGCATCACATTGCTCAGTGTCCTTCTGGAAAACATGTTTATTAAAATGAAAAGAGTAGGATAGGACAGGACAAGACAGGGTCCCTTTTCAAAGGAAGCTGTAGAAAAAATAACTCAACTGATGTGATTACGGGGGAATTGTTAGAGGCCATCTACATGAAGGAAAGAAATGCTCTTCTGGCCTGTCCTGGGCCCGCTTCAACATTCCCCAGCATATAGCACAGAAGGCAATGTCTGGGTCATGGGACATACCCAGTGGCATGCTACCACATTTTTGGTCCCTTATCAAGATGACAAGTGATACTTAAAATGCCACCCTCAGAATGCTGTGGTAATCACACGGTGACACTGTACAACTGTGAGAGCTGCTCCTAAGGAGAGTTTAAAGGTCACCTGCATAGCTAATACATTTGAAATGTTAACCTGCTGTACATTGATGTAATGCCAGGAACTATGATGCTAAAGCACTAACCATATCCTGCCAGCTGATCAATACCAGTATAAATTTGGTAATGCTGACAGGAGTTTAGATTACATTAACACAAACAGCAAACAAAGACAGCCAGAAAGGTACGCAGAAGTAGGGATGATAGCAAGGCACATGGTCCTTATCACAGCACTAGAGAAAAAGCTTTGGATGATCTGCTTCTGTGCCTTTATCTATTCCTCTGAAATGTAGGAATTTGTTTCTTTACCATAGAGGGGACACTTAATGGAACAGGTAGTGAAGGGATGGAAATAACCTGAAGCAATTTATGTTCAGATGAGGGTGGTGGGCTACAACTCGCTTGAGCAGGAGCATTTAGTCTCTTAGGTATATAAATAACATACTTGGAAAAGTGCAAGTTACAGGTTGTAGCCTCATTTTATTTCATTGTTCTAACTTTAACTGGGGTTCAATAGATCCAATTTTTCAATTTCAGACGATTAGACAGAAGAAGAAAAGGAGGTTGTAATTTTTTTGTCTTTACTACCTCATGATTTTTTCAGCACATAAAGGTCACCTACAGCAGATACCAATAATCACATTCTTTACACTTTCCTTAAAGTTCATCATTTTAGTGAACCACTTCACAGGTTACTAAACCAAACCAAATTACAGCTCAGCAAGAGTGAATTGGTGCCTTTCCTATATAATTTTATATGTTCCCTCTGGGTCTTCTCTACTCCAAGGCATTCAAGCATTTGCCACAAGATTTGAAACATGAACTGACTGTAAAGGACTAGAATTATCTGGATGTTTCAAAAGTGCAATTTTAGATAGATTTCTCCAGGAATGGTTAAACAGGGCACACATAGCCTTTATATTTGAAAGATAAAATTCTGGTAGTCAAAATGCTGTAACTGGTCTCTTTGAGTGACTTGGGCTGGAAATTTATCCCACTTTCTCAACAGTACAGTTAAATTCAGGATGTTGGTCAGACCTTGCACCTAATTTTTCAAGGTAATATGGGTTCATAGCTCTGACTGAAGTCCCTCAGAGCTGCAGCCTTTATTGAGCAGCCAAACCTGCTCACACAAAATTACAGACTGCTTTTCCAAATGTAGTCCACCACTCCTTTGAGTCTCTCATGGAAAGGGCAGACACCATATCCATTTACTGTGCTTCACAAGAAGAGTCAAAAATGTAATGAATGTTTGACTAATATTTTTTTTAATGGGAAATGTGATAGAAATGTCCTTATTAGTTCACTTTTACAAAATCTCTGATTTTTCCCAAGGCCTTAAAAAAGATCATTTTCATCAAAAATTACATCCCAACTGGGATTCTTGGCATTGGTATGATTTGACTTTTTAACTTAAATGCTTAAAATTTAAAGAGCCCGTCTTTCATATATGAGAGGACATTAGCATATACATCATGATGTGCATGCTGTAAGACAGCTCAAAATACCCATAAAAACAAATACAGACACACTTTTCACTTCAGTGAACATGGCAACACCCATACCAGTATTGTACTTAAATTACTGTCCTGTTCTCGCTGGAACTACTTATGCATTTCTGAATTCCAGGTTGTGTCTTCCATGACTTCCTCATCACTGCTTCTTAAGGTTCAGCATTTAGGCAGCTGCAAATGAAGTTTTCAGGCTTCCACCTGGCATGGAAAGCAGAGGGAAAACCAGTGCTCCAGCAGCTATCCCAGCAGAATGCACTGCCCTTCCTCTCAGTACTCACTGAAAGCCAGAAAGGTCTCTTGTGGTGGTTACCAGGTTTTCTCTTGGCAAGAGTATCTTCTGGTGGTTTATAGTAGATTTATTGCTTGATCTGAATACTAAAATTTCTTAACATTTCTCCAGTACCAAATGAATCATAGAACCATAGAATCATTTAGGTTGGAAAAGACCTCTAGGATCATCAAGTTCAACCTTCATCCCAACATCTCCCTGACCACTAGACCACGTCCCAAAGCACCACATCTACTAGTTTTTTTTACACCTCCAGGGATGGTGATTCCAACACTTCCCTGGGCAGCCTGTTCCAATGCCTAACCACTACTTCAGTAAAGCATTCTTCCTAATATCCAAACCAAACCTCCCCTGAAGCAACTTGAGGCCATTACCTCTTGTCCTGTCATTAGTTATTTGGGAGAATAGACCAACACCAGCCTCGCTACAACCTCCTTTTAGGTAGTTGTAGAGAGCAGTGAGGTCTCCTCTCAGCCTCCTCTTCTCCAAGCTAAACAATCCCAGTTCCCTCAGGCGCTGTCCTAAGAACCAGCAAGTTATCTTTTATTTCTTTCTGGGAATGAGGAAATCCCCAAATTTTCAACCTTACTTAACTATGTATTAATAATGACTAGTCCTCAAATGGAAGAGTTGACAATTCACACTTCAACAGTACTTGTGTGAGTGCGTACCAGGAAATTGCAACATTTCCTATCAGGTGTAAATGGAGATCTTACACATTTCAGTGAAACTATTTTTGTGCCGTGAAAATCTATCTCATTAATAACTTTTTCTGTCTAAATTTATAATTCAATGGGTCTCACAAGAGAAAAACGTGTTTTCCACCTCTATTTCACAGACTGTATCCTACTATTAATAAGTTAAAATATTTTCTTTCAAGGCAGCTTTGTGAAACCAATGCCTGGGAACACGTTGCTGATTATTTGTACCCAGGTATTACGCCCCAGATACTAGGGAATCAACATTTGTTTTTCACATATTTTTAACTTTTAAAAAATAGATAAATTCGTCAGTTAAAACTCTAGTTTGTTCATTTAGTATTTTTGAATGTCTAAAGGTTTTTTCCCATATAGAAACTAAACAAAATAAATAATTGTGAATGCCTGCATATAAATATAACCACCACAATTCATTTAGACCATTGGTATAATTCCAGTAATTGAAATGAAGAAACATTAAACTAGTGCAGGTTTTTATGTCACTTTATGAAGACTGAAATCTTGCAAACCAAGTATCAACACAGCTCTGATCATTTTATTTTTCAGTTCAGTGACTATTATAGAATCATAGAATCATTAAGATTGGAAAAGATCTCTAAGATCATCAAGTCCAACCATCAACCCAACACTACCATGACCACCAAACCACGTCCTGAAGTGCCACATCTACACATATTTTAAACACCTCCAGGGATGGAGACTCCACCATTTCCCTGCACAGCCTGTACCAGTGCTTGACCACTCTTTTAGTAAAGAATTTTTTTCTATTATCCACTCTAAAACTCTTCTGGTGCAACTGGAGGCTGTCTCCTTAGATGAGTACTGCATTGAAAAAGTAATTTGAAAATGCCAATGTGGATGAAGTGGTAAAGAACACTTAAAAGAATTACAGTAAATAGAAAACATACCAATACTGCATAGTGAAACTCTGTCATTTTCTAGAGTCTAGAATACCACGAGATTAAAACAGTTCCACAGTTAGAGATAATCTCCCTTTTTTAGGCTGTTCTTAATGATCCAGCAATATTGCATTAATGATTTACCCATAGTTAGATACGTGTTGGTCATGACAGAAAAATATTGCTGTACATATTCAGATCCAATGGCAAACAATTTTAATTGTGCAATGCAACATTTTTTATTGTACTAGTTCTTTATCAAGACTATTTTAATACAGAAGCTTCATTTTCATATTTAACTGCAGCTATTATGGCTCAGTCTGTGGTTATACAGTTCATCAAATAAGAAAACTACTATACACTTACTATGTGGATATCTCATGTAGAGTTAAGGAAACTCAATCTTCATGAGATAGACTTTATTAATATCTGCGAGTTCACAGCTCAATAATAATAGTCACAATGTTGCAAATAGGAAACAAACTTCCCTTGGGTAATTCGAAACACCAGGGGGAAGTAGGATTCCAGGGATACCATAAACTCCACATCTCTTTTGGGAGTGGCCAGATAACACCGTAGTGGGTCTTCTAGATGATGTATCTTGCCTTAGCTTAGAATTTCCTAGGCTAAATTTCTCATTCAGTGGTGTTGAACCATTAAAAGAAAAAAAAATTCTTCCAGATCTGATGAAAGAAATGCTGAGGGAACAACTCAGGAAACAGAATGCTTTCCAAGATCAGCCTCAGACAAAATAAACTGGAATAACGGCTCAAGGCTATTGTTCTGAGCAGAAACTCAAGACACCACATCCACTTAACCAAGTGTCCTGCTACAGTCAACAGTATCATGTGCAGCTGATATAAAAGACTCAGCAAAACCTTCTCATCTCCACCCAGAGTGGCCCACACTGAAAAAGCAAAGTAGTATGTGTCCCAGTTCAAAGCCCATGACTCGTGTAAGGGTTGCAGGTGAAGCTGGAGGGTGAAGTGTTTCTTAAGATGTCTAATCCAAAACTTTTAAATTTATCCATTTTGTTCCACTAACTCCCTTTGCATATTCCTACAGAAAAATATAACTGTTTTCTGATTCAGCTGAAACATATTTAGGCCCTAATAGCTGTATTCCTTTGGTAACATTCACTTTTTTCTGACTTTTCACAAGACGTCCACCTTTTCCCAGGTGCTCTTCTCCGGAGCAGGGCTGTTTACAGTAAAGGCTGCAATAGCCCAGAGCGGGGGCTGTCCTGATGATACCTTTCCTCTTTTATTTAACTCTGTATCGGCAGCTCTCATAGAGCATGGCAAATGCTCTTCTACAAGAACTGCTACAGTACCCAGCAGAGGCTGGAGAACATGGATTTTTCTAGCTATATACTTTAGATCAGTATCAGCCCACACTGAGTTCACCTCTAGTTCCTCTGTGATAGTGTACTTGGCTGAAGGTTACTGGTCTCCTACATAGTAAGCAGCCTCCTGAATTCAGTGACAAGCTGAGTATCACTCTGAGTGATATTTTGTCATAGTTCAAGTCCTAGCTTTTTCCCTGACAGGTACAGCTATGCTGCCAAACAGTTTTCTCCCTCTCTGCCATCTCTGCAGTCCCAGTCTGAAACACCCACAGCTAACATTATGCAAGCCTCTCACTGTTTTTTGGAAAAGCAATTTTGAACACAGTGATCCATTCTCCTTTGCTGTTATTTTAGAGCAGTTAACATGCAATTTCATACATGGATAACAAAGGCAGCGAATGAGGAAAGAGCCCTGTTCAGAGCCGCTGGGTTGGCCCGCACATCCTGGTGTTTACAGCTCCAAGCAGGCTGTTGGCTGGCTGCAGCTCCGACAGTAAAACGATCCAGCTTGTCTACTCTTGACTTTTGCAAACGATAAGCAGAAGGGTGAGATTGCGCAAGTGCCGGAGCAGCTGCAGGACCTTTCCCTCACTGAACCGGCAGTGGGACTGGGCACGCCAGCTTGTTTGTGTGCTGCTCCACAACCTTTCACCTACTTTGGCTATTTTGGCCGCGCTGGAAGCCCTCGGCAGCTTGACAGCTCCTGCGGCTGCAGTGTCGGGTGATAGAAAGATGAGAACAGGAAGATATGACCCTTGTTTGTAATGCTATTTCTGTCGTCTTTTCCATGCAAAGGGCTGCATAAATATTTAGAACTCAAATGTGTGAGTAGATTGAAGTATCAATCCAATGGCATAAATGCAGGCCCATCTGCAGGCAAAAGGGCGAGCACTTTGCCCATGGCACTGCTGGAAATTTCATCAAGTGCTGCAAATACAGCTCCTGCCTTCAGCCATCAGGCCATTCCTACTGCTTACATTCAGAACTTCCTCATGCTACCATTAATTTCCACCCCGATTTACTAGGTCATTATTTACCCTTCCTTACAAAAGCTGAAAATGTTAACCTGGTTTCCCAAGGGAAAAAAAACTTCAATAACTTTGCCCGTTCACCTGTTTGCCAAACCATCCCTCCTAACCATTTCAGCCAAATTTGAATAGACAATCAACTTCCTACAAACTCTGTAGAAACTGGGAGATGATTTAGGAAGGAGAGATTCAAATTTTGGTCCACATTGCAGAAAAGGCAGGGTAAACTCAGCCAAGACTCATTCTACTGAGAGCAGCAACCCCAGCAGTTGTCATCACATGTATTCTGGCTGGTCAGGAGAGGGCACCCATGGCAGCACAGCATAGTGTGTCTCCAGCGCTTGTTGGCAGGTGGGTTAGGAAGAAGAGCCTTAAATCTGTGTCCCCACAGAGAAAAAGGTAGGGCAAAACCAGCCAAGACGCCTTCTGTTAGACATCAGCAACGTGGCCAGTTATCACGTACCCCAGCTAGGCAGGAACACAGTGCCGACCTCAGTACAGCACGTTGTGTCTCCAGCAGTGGAGAGGACGTAGGGAACACTGAGCAGGGAGACAGAAGACTGCAATGGGGAGCAATTAGGAGACAAATAGGCAGGAATCTGGGCTTCATTCACTCCGCTCCGCCAAACTCAGCTGTTGTGCAAAAGAGCAGAGTGTTAACGCAGTTCCATCTCCTTAACAATAGTTGGCAAAAAAATTACTGTGACCAAGCAACTGAAAGTGGTGTTAGTGCCTTTTCAAAACTTGGCCCAGGGCAGTTCAGAAGAGGAAGGTTAAAGTATGAAAGCAGCATACATGAGACCCCATCTGAAGAATGCTGTAGTTCAGAACCTCGCACTGTCCTTCACCGTCAGAATGCTGATCTCCAATACCTGCACTTACAACTGTCTCGTGCACTGGGCTTCAGGGGGAGGAGGGGAAATGGTGGTTTGGAGAGGAAATAGAGAACAAACAGTACTGCGGTCAGGACAGATTGTGGAGTTACCTGACGTGGTTATGATTTTCACAGCCTAGTCGTCTTCACATGCAGCTTGGCTGACCATGAATCCTTGTGCCTAAAACTTAGCTGTCTTGCCCAATATTCAAGACATCCTTAACAGTTATTTCCCAGATATATCATTTATGTTTACAGTAATGGAAAGTTATATTGTTCAGAAGGTACTGTAACATATAACCCATCATACAAAGAGCGAGTAGCAAATCTGAATTATGAAGGAGACATGCTTCTTCCAGCAGCTCATCGGAGTAATAAACCTGTTAGCTGTTGCACTGCTGCTGTGGTAAATTCTTGCGGAAGTTTGTTTTGATTTGAAAAGCATCTAAGTTTTCAGTTATTGGAGCCTTTCCCTTTTGATAACTGGGGAAGGCAACACGCTTCCAAAACTTCCTGCAACTACAATTGTACTGTTTGTTCAGAGCTGAACTGAGTATGTAAGATTTTTGTTCATCAGGGAAATGATGAGGAAATAAGTTGCTGTAAAGAAAAGGAATGTAAACAACAGGAATTATTCCTGTTAGATTTTTTTTCCCTATTCAGAACAGTGTGTAATATGACTACTCACAAAGTTTATTCAAGTTGCTTATATTAAGCAGGGTCAGCACACCAGCAGATTAAAACAAAAGTATCTCAACGGGAACAGAAATAGTGACTTTATAAACTAGGATAACTGTGGAGGACTTTCTTGACTCAGATTTTATTGCAAAGTGTTAATCTTGAGATTCTTGCTTGCCACTGATTAGTGGCTTCAGAAAGAACATGAAACAAAACAAAAGCTACCCTACATATGCTCCATAATTTAAACAAATTTGTATGATATTTTTACTTCCATGAGTCATCTGCAACTTGCAGACAAAGTTAAAACAGTCAAAATCTAACCCCAACATCAATTCTCAAATTTTCAACTTCTGGTAGGCACTGAAAAAAATCAAAATGGTTACATATGTTATTATGTAAAGCACATTATGTCCTCATTTTGCTTCATTTCACAGTTCATATGCCAACATTCAATCATTGTGGTAAAACATAATATATCCAATGCAACAATGAGTAACTCTCACAATAAAATAATAAAAAGAGGAGCAATAAAATAATAAAACAGAAAGTACAGTGGGAGCAGACCAGTAAATAGGGATAATAATGACTAGGAAGACATAAACGAGCTAAAGTTCAAAAAAAAATCTGATGATAAGCTATAGTGTTCTCTGTCCATTAAATAAAATATATTAATTTCTCATTAGGAATGTACCTCCCTTCCTATGAAAAAAAATATACATTATTTGTGTGTGTGTAGAAACACATGCATATAAAAATTGGACTGCGGAGTTATGTATGTAAATATTAAGGCTATATTCTTTTATATCATTGTTTTATTGCCATATGCTCCTGCCGTTACTGACCAAGATTTAGGACGTCAGGAAGTCCTTTGCTGACATTAACTCCCTTCTTCAATACCCTATAAAAAGCCTGCCTTCAGTGAAAAGGACTTGGCATCTCGGGAAAAAGCCAGGCAGCACTGGAGATCAAAGTTCCCACTCCAGCGACGAGGAAAGGTGTGCGGGCTTTTCCCTGTTCATCTGTGACCCTGAAAGATGAGATGACTGAGGGAGAGCTGTTCAGTCAGTCGCCTCTTAGGTCAGCTGTAGAGTAAATAAGTCCCATGGTGATCTGGGGGCAGTGCGTCATTAAAGCAGCTGTCTTCAGGTATTTGGCCACTGTTAATCCAGGTCACAGTGATGACCTGCATGTCAAGCACCCTGATCCCTGTGGCTCGGATTTTGCTCCCTGTACCCTCTGCGCCGACCCTGGGCCTTCACTAACTGCCCCGCTGGCATCCCCTTGGGCCTAGCTGGAAGAGAGGGCTTCCCGTTGGTTCATCCGCCGTCACCTGTGTACGCCCTCACGGCTGGCAATACAGCCGCCGCTACCCCCGCCAGACACTACCGCCCGGGCCGAGGCCCAGGCCCGCTTCCCACCGCTCGGGCCCCTACCGGGCCACTGGCTCCCGCTCGAAGGCCGGATCCCCCCGAGCAGACAGCGAGCAGCGGGAGGAGCGCGGCACCCTCGATCTTGGCAGAGCCGCCCGGCCGCTGACATTGCCGGGCCCCTGCCCGGTAAACAAGGTCACTGGAGGCGGCGCAGGCCAGCACCCTCCCGCCCCCCCGGCTCCTCGCAGGCTCCCCGGCTCGCCCGGCGGCCCCGGAGGCTGGCGACGCGCCCGCTGCCCGGCGGACGGGACGGGGGGGCGGCAGCGGGAGCCCGCCAGCGGCTGTCACGAGCCGCCGCGCACGGGGCACGTTCCGTTAGGGGCGGCGGGGCGTGGCCTGGCGGAGCCCCGCCCCCCGGGACTGTAAATACAGGCGGCACGTGAAGCCGCCGGCCACTGGCGAGGGGACGGGGGGAGTTCTACCGGCACCCACCGACAGCTAACTCACCGGAGACACACCGACCGACCCACCGGCTTACCTGCCGCACGCCCACCGACTGACCGATCCACCGGCTTACCTGCCGCACGCCCACCGACTGACCGACCCACCGGCTTACCTGCCGCACGCCCACCGACTGACCCACCCGCTTACCTGCCACCAGCCTACCCACCGACCGTCCGTCCGAGGCTCCGGGAGCGATGAAGGCCGCCCGGATCGCCCTGCGCACCGCCGCCCCCCTGGCAGGCGCCAGCAGCAGCGGCGGCAGCCGCGGGCAGTTGCCGCGGGAAGTGGAGCAGTTTTCGCGCTTCTCCCCCTCCCCGCTCTCCATCAAGCAGTTGCTGGACTTCGGTGAGAGTCGGGGCGAGGAGGGTCGGGTCGGGTCGGGGGTCCGGTCGGTGGCGGCGGCTGCAAGCCGGTCGCTCGGAGGCTTGTTTCCCCGCCGCAGGGGGAGCTGCGGGGCTGTGGGAGGAGGGGGCTGCGGGGCGGCGAGCCACCGCCGGAGGCGTCCGGACTCTGAGCTGAAGGTAGCGGAGCCCCCGGCCTGGCTCCAGCGCTCCGCGGACGGAGCGGAGCGGAGCGGCGGCTGAGCCCCGCTCGGGGACCGGCCGGCCCCGGGGCTGGCGGCGGGGAGGTCGCCTTGGGCGACCACCCTTAGCCTCAGGCTCCCGCTGGCCAGTGGCCAGGCGATGGTGACCTGTGACTGCCTCGGTCAAAGCTGAAGACCCGCTACAGCTCTAACGGGACGGGGGCTAGGAGTTAAATCACCTGAGCGGCGTCCCGCGTTCTGCGGTACGGGGGATCGGGGAGGAGTCACCGGTCTGGCGCTGGAGCGAACAAACTGTCCCCGGAGCCGATTACCGCTTTGGCAGCCGCGAAGCCTGTGCTCACATGGCGTTCTCAGACGTCACTCTGAAGCAGCTCTTGTTTACAAAGGCTGGAGCGCTGCTTCGAGCGGGTGAGAAATAAATCCCGCGTGTAACTGGGAAATGTCCGAGCGCTCCTGCCAGGAACGTGCTGTGTCTTGCTGCCACGCAAACAACATTCGGCACAAACACGGGCGTACGCTCAGGAGAACTGGCCGGTAATAGCATGATGATTGCAAAGGAGTGTGAAGTCTCTGGAAAGACAGCGATTTGTACTTGTGTCTTGAAACTTGTGGAACAAAGTTTTTATTTTTTGTTTATTCGTAGGCTCAACTAATGGATGTGAGAGAACTTCTTTTGCATTTCTGCGACAAGAGCTTCCTGTGAGGTTTGCAAACATACTGAGAGAAATTGATCTTCTTCCTGATAAGTTACTAGGCACTCCATCCGTGCAATTAGTAAAAAGCTGGTAAGTAAGAACTTGAATTCAGCCTGTGAAATAACATCATAACATAACTCGGACAACTTAGTTGTTGTAGACTTTTTTGAGTAGTAGAAGGCAATAACAAAATAAACTAGAAATATAGTTCGTTTATCAAAGCTGAATTGCAAACTGTTATACACTGTCCTTTTCTAGCATAGTAAAACTGAAAAACAACATGACTGTATTGTTATTTTTTAAACAGTTTGTTTGTTTTCTAAACTAACAGTTTGAAAGAGCTAGTAAAGAAAATCTCTCTTTTTAAGAAGAGAGAGAAGAAAATGTGTTCTGTTTCCTCGTAGCATGACAGACCCCACAGGCCTACAGAAAAATGGGAAAGCAAGCTGTATACCTCTTTGGGCCTCTCACTGATGGCATTACTAACAGAGCCTCTGTTCCACAGCATGTTGTCTGGGCCTGTGCAGTGTTTGGAATTCAGTTAATATACTCTCTGCAGTCGACATGGTGGTCGAATCTGATTTAACCTTGCTTTACTGGCACAGTTGCAGCATTTGCAAGGATGGCTGACATAAAAGGCAAAAAAGTATTACACTCAGATCTAGAAACTGTTCTTAATCTAGTGAACGGTTGTCTTTGCAGTGTGCGTCAAGGCTGTCAGGTGTTAGCGCAAGAGGCTCAAGTTCTTAGCTTGTGCCAAAGCTGATCAGATGTGGAAAAAGTTTGCTTAGGTGGCTTCCTGATGAGGATTGTCATTTGGGTCTTCTTTTGAAATGCCTCTCTTCTCAAGAATTTTAAGAGGACCCTGCATACCTAAAGTGAGGGTTTAGGTTCCTTTCTGGGCAGCAGAAAGGCTTTTAAAACTCATGAAGTCAGGAAGTGTCTTGTCTGTGATCCCATACTTGGATGGAACTTTTGATACTTCAAACACACTTCAAACTTTTAGCAGACTTCTTAAGAGTAATGATTTGAACAAGACCAAGTATTTTTCCTGTTCCTAGACTAGTAAAAATCAAATGAATAACATGTATTTCTTGTGTTCTTTTTTTAACAGGTACATCCAAAGCCTAATGGAGCTGGTTGAGTTCCATCAGAAGAGCCCAAATGACCAAAAAGTCTTATCTGAGTATGCTTTTCATTTATTTCTTCAAACTTTTGATCACACTTTCCACTCTTCACAGTGTAGTCAGTTTAGAATGACAGTTGTCATGAGCTGAATTTGATAATCTAGCATAAAGTGCTGTGCATAGAGCAAGCTGATTTAAATTGCTGATCATGTTTAGCAATACTGCAAATAAAAATATGAAAAGTTGCAGCTTGGTTTCAAGGGTACGCTGCCCCTTGAAATGTCATGACAGAGAAATATCAACAAAAATGACCTGTGTTGTCACACCCCTGCTTCTTCCTGACATGTCAGCTAGGGATCTTTTTCCCTTCATCACATTCTCCTCTGCTTAATCTGTTATGAATGAGTAAACAGGTCGTGAATTTGACATGGCTAATGATTACACTTTTTGTATTAAAAATCCCAAACTCTTCTAGTTTAGGTCAGTGAGGAACTACTTTTAAAAGAATGAAAAAACAGACCGTGTTTTAATGCTAAGGTTGTTAAACTGCTGCTGCTGGATTAGAAAATGACATTGTACAAAGTTTGTCTCCATGCTTTTCTAAAAAGATCTTTTTTGATCTAGTTTTATAGATACATTAATTAGAGTTCGAAACAGACATCATGATGTGGTTCCTACAATGGCACAAGGAGTAATTGAATACAAAGACATTTTCAAAGTAGATCCTGTCACCAATCAAAACATTCAGTATTTTTTGGATCGTTTTTATATGAGCCGTATTTCCACCCGGATGCTAATGAACCAACACAGTAAGTAGAAATTTTTACCTGAGCAAAAACTTCAACCTAATCGGAAACATGTTAATGTAAACATTTCTTGAAACTGTGGGAGATCTGTCCCAGGTGATTATTCCATTTTGTGTGGTGCTGAAAACTTAGGAGCTGAATGTATGACTTACAGTAAGGGGAAAACTTGTTTTCTAGACCACAGGCTAATTGTACTAAGTCTTGTGTGGAATATGTAGGGGTTTTGTTCTTTACGTTTGAAAAGCCTTTAGATGTTGAACTACAGAAAAGCCAACAGTTTGCTGGCAGTAGATAGCATTTTTAACTCACAAAAGGCATAAACAACAGTATTTGAAGTGATTATGTTGCGATTGCACTATATTAGTCTAAATTTAAGGCTTTTTAACAAAATAGTATTTGGGATTAAATGCAATGTTGTTTTCATCTCAAACAGCCCTTCTTTTTGATGATAAATCTGGCTCCGGGCACCCAAGGCACATTGGAAGTATTGATCCTTGCTGTGATGTTGCTGAAGTAGTGAATGGTACGTATTCACAAATCCTTAATGTTTCTCTTCACGATCAGTGTTTGTCTGATAGCAAGCAATTTGGGTAACCAGCACGTGTGGTATGGGATGCTGACTGGTTTTTATTGGAATAGCTGAAAGCAGTCTATCAAGACACAGACTTTTACAAGACAGAATTTAAAATACAAAGTAGCAGTAAAAAATGTGTTGGAATAAGACCTAGCACGTGACAGATGAGGTAGGAGTTAAAGTTGTCTGTGGTGTTGAGATCAACCTTACCTACTGATAGACAGCAGATGCGCCTGTCTTACAGAATTACCAGCTAGCACTGACCATTTTCCCACGCTGCTGTAACTGTCTGTTCTCAGATTCTCATGCATGCAGTGGATGCAATGTTATCATTCCTTTGAGACACAGGCTTAGTCTGTAACACCTTAGTAGCTGATGTAGTTAAAAATCGTATTTTGCAATGCATTAGAATGAATTTCTAGTGTTTGATATTACACTCCACATATTTTATTTAAATAAATATTTCAGATGCTTTTGAAAGTTCCAAGATGTTGTGTGACCAGTACTACTTAACATCTCCGGAACTGAAACTTACTCAAGTGAATGGTAAGATCATTTTTTACTTCTGTCTTCCTGTTGGTAGCCAAACTGCTGCTTTTACTGAATCAAAAGGCTCCCATTTTGATAGCCTTAATGGTGCCTACCACTTGACCTGTCTTGGGCTAGTTCATCTTAATTTTCTGTTACAGGCACCTCATTCAATTTCCTGTACTAGAACTTAAATGTCATTATATCTTAAACACTAAGTTTCCTGAGGTAGTATTTATGAATTTGAGAGAAGTAAGTCTAACCTGTACTTAAAGTGACATGATAAGTTGCTAGGGAGGAGCTCTGTATCTGAAGTGAGGAAGTTTGGCTACTGACTGAAAGGCTGGTTCTGTTCCAAGCTGCCTGCATGTGTTTGATCTCGGGCAGTTTGCTTAAACTCTGAAATCCTTAACTTATAAAAATGAATTAATGCTTGATTTTTTTTTTTCAGTCTATTTCAAAATAAACGCTTGCTAAGGAAGTGGCAATTACAATCTAAACACTGCTATGAGTGCATAAAATTGTTTGATCATGTGGGAGGGGGGGACAGAACTGAAACTTGAATTAACCTCTTGTTTGTTTCAGCATACAACTTGCTTACTGTAAAATTTGGATACAATACACAAATTCTGCCATCCTTTTAAAAATTGCTTGTATTTTTCCTTTCCTCCAGGAAAAAATCCAGGAGAGCCAATTAACATCGTTTATGTTCCATCTCATCTTTTTCACATGCTTTTTGAGCTCTTTAAGGTACGTTAGTATAAACTGTTTCTTCCTTCAGTAGTCTGAGTTAGAGCATCAATATGTAAAATCTCTAGCTAGATCTGAATGAAGGAAAGCTTTGCATGGGACAGTGAGATTTCTAAAACTTTCTTATTTGGAGAAATAGCTTTGGAAGTTGGGAAAGGAGCAGTTGCAGTTTGTAGGAAAGTATTTAAACACTTCTGTGTGGTGGGAGATGGGACAGTGTAAGGGAGAGTGACAGCGGAGGTGGGACATGGAGTTGTGGCCACTGCTAGCCTTCTGCTTAGAGATGGCATCTGTAGTGCAGGTTTGCCCTGGTGCCTTCTCTGTGGAGTGGGTGAAGTGAGTGCAGAAGCAAATGGGGCTGAACTAACATGCTGCCAACATGGGGTGCAGAATTCTGGCAGCTTCTAGCAGCTGCTAAACTCTGCTTTTCTCTGGAAACCTGGTGACTTTTAAGGAAGTTAATTTAATTTACATTGGCTGAGTTATGTTGAGCAAGAACAGAATAATCGTTCATCCATAGAGTCTTGGCTGTGCTTAGTCCCTTTTAGGTGTGAGGTCTCCTCTGCTCCTGTTATCCTAAATTGCTAAGTGTGTTCCTTCAAAACTAGGCACTGATAGGAATAGAGGGTCACTGTGCTCAGCCTCTGCATAACAGGGGTATGATTTCAAAGTGCAGAGATCCAACACTCTCTGATAAGAGTAATCTTCTTTCCCATAGAACTCAATGAGGGCAACTGTTGAATTCCAAGAAAACAGTCCTTCCCTTTCTCCAATTGAAGTGACAGTTGTTCTAGGACAAGAAGACCTGGCAATTAAGGTATTTTATTGGCTTACTACAATATGGACTTAATGTAATCTTTATGATTGCATATACTTCAGCAAGTTCTATTAAAAGAACTTCCAGAAAAAGAACAGACCAAAGATACTATGACATGCATGAGCATTCTGTTAATAGCTTCCAATTGGCACAGTTATCTGATTGAAAAATAATATGCTGCAAAACATGTTTGCATTTATTACTATTGGAAAGGTTTGTTTAAATAACAGCATGTTAACTACCATCATGTACTAAGAATGGTATTTAAATTTATTCTCTCTTCAATCAGATCTCAGACAGAGGAGGTGGTGTTCCAGTACGGAAAATTGAGCAGCTGTTTAGCTACATGTATTCCACAGCACCAAGGCCGAGGATGGATGATGGTCGAAATGCGCCTCTTGTAAGATAGTTTCAAAATTTGTGTTGCTAGTAAGGTTGCTGTAAGTGTTGGATAGATTGGTAGGTTAATAAATAATGAAATACCCTGTCTACTCTAATGCTTTGTGGGGTGTGCAGAGATTTTTGAGTCTCATAAATATGAATTAACACTTTCAGAAACAGATCTTTAATATCTAGCTTAGTGGACAAAAATGTTTTTAAGGTACAAATGAAGGTGAACATTCCAATCTGAATCTAACCCTGTTTTTTTCCTTACACTCCAATGACAGTAACTTACTTTGAGGACTGGGTGGGAATGAAAACAAACTTCCTACAACTTATGTTGTCTTTATGGAGGCAAGCACAACTGGAATAGGCTTAGACTATTGTTGTTTATCTACCAGTAGCAAACTCCTCTTGCTAATTAAGCTGTAGTAGCCAAAACAAGGGAGGGAAAATAACAAAAATGCAATGTGTAAAAATGGGATATGTATGTAAACCTTCCCTCTTCCATGGAGATTTGAACTTTTTTCTTGTGGTTTTGGTTTTTTAATGGTCACTTTTCAATATTCTGTATTAAACTAATCAGATATTTCTATTTCTTTTAAGACAAAAGGAAGTACAAAGGACTTTGTAACAGTTTAAAATCTCTGAACGCTGTCCAGCTATTTAATTTTAAGTCATAAGAGCTAGTAAAACCATTAATTTTGTCTTGTACTTTATTTTTAGGCTGGCTTTGGGTATGGCTTGCCAATTTCTCGTCTATATGCAAAGTACTTTCAAGGAGATCTGAATCTCTACTCCATATGTGGTTATGGAACAGATGCTATTATCTACCTGAAGGTATGTTTTTTTGATTTGGTTAAAGATAACTACCATTAACACAATGAGGTAGCTACTCAGTATCATTTTAAGGTAAACAAATTATCTGCTCATGAGTAGAAAAGCTCTCATTCTCATGAAGAAGTGCCAGCAAGATTTGTAATTGGTATTTAGAATTAAAAAGGTCACTTGGCTTTAACTAGTCTACTTGAAAAACTACTAGAGCCTCATTTAGTTTTTTAGATTGTGTTAAGATTTCTTATCTAGTGGTTCATGGAATACAAAATACTGGGAGAAAGTAAAGTAACAGAAGGGTGTGAGGAACAGATCTGGTTTCTTTACTGATGTTTCTTTACTCCAAGAGCCAGAAAGTCTGTGTAAACTAATCCTTAAAGAGTCTAGTACCTGGTCCTATTCAACATCTACCATATAGCCCATAAATGGGATTCGGATATCAGTCATCCTGAATACCTGGTGTATAACATGCACTGCTGTTTTCATAAGTAACCTGGAAAAAAGGACTCCATATGCTTTTCTGCTTTCTGTGCTTAGTCATGGGAAAAACTTGCTTTGAATTTGTTCTAGTAAACCAGAAATACAGTTCCAAGCACACTGAAGCATGACCAGAGAAGCAGTACTAGAAGATGAGGCATCACATGTTACATTTCACAGTTCTAATTAACAATTTCCCAATAGAATATTAATTTTTTTAGCTGCAAAATATGGAAGCAGGAAAGGAACACATTTTAAAGTTTCTCCAGAATTTTGTAAATGAAAATTATTTACATGTCTTCCAGGACTATGTTGAAAACAGGTTACAGGGTAACTCTTGCAGCCTGTAAAAATGCATAAACATGACCTGATGTGATGGCTCATTGATGCTCACTGCATTTGTCTGGCCAAATCATCCAAAGCAAACATAGTACTGAAGGACAAATTATTGCCTCTATTGTAGAAACATTTGTGAAAATAACTTTGTTTTGTAGTGTCACTGGTATAACACTTGAAACCTACTGCATGAATTTTTGCAAAGTGTCATTAGGGGAGGTAGAAACCAAGTAACTTTTTTCCTTCTTGATTTTTAGGCCCTATCAACAGACTCAGTAGAAAAACTCCCAGTTTTTAACAAATCGGCTTCCAAGCATTACCAAGCTACCTCAGAGGCAGATGACTGGTGTGTCCCAAGCAGAGGCCCAAAGAACGTATCAGAGCAGAGTGCAGCTGTCTGAAAAGATGGTTGGTATCCAGGCACCCAAGGGGATCAAGTTGGCTTCTCAAGATAGACTAGTGTTTGGAAGTGTTCATCTACCTCCAAACAAGCAAATTCTTCAGTTTCAGGACTGACAGAAGAGAAAAAGGACGTTATAGCCTAGGCTGTATGCACTGAATGTGAGACCTTGCTGTGGACTTCAGGATGATGCAAATAGGAGCACAAATGTCTTTAAAGAAGAGATGTGTCTAGAGAAGAATTAGACCTTTTTTTCTTATGATCAAAGACTTGATGTGGTAGAGGTGTGCAATTCTTGAGTCCTGTTTAATGCTTGAATTCTGAATACTGATAAATGTCAGTTAAGCTGGTGTATGTTTTTCTCCTAGAATAGCTATCAGCAGTTCATCTGTACAGAACTTCTCAGGTAGATAGATAACACCTGTACTTTAAAGCTGTATTAATAACATTTGAAAAGATCGACTTAACGTGGCAGTCTTGTAACATGATCCAAACAGCATTCAAATACAGCCTGACTGGAAGGGAGGGGGCCCTGGGAGGTAGGGAGAAAGTATTTTCTGTATATAAGAAAGTACTGTTTAAAAAAACCCAGCAAAAACCCAGTGGTGTTCCAGCAATAATTCTTATGTGGTACCTTGCTCTTTGAGTTAGACTGCTAGGTTTTTATGTTAGGCTGTTCATGGAAAACTATCCAAGTAAGGCTCCTATGCATGAGGTAGCTACAAAGGAAATCAGGATATTTTAGAACGCTGCTGGAAAGACATGGAGAGCTACTTCATTATAGCAGCCAGTCTAGCCTATGTCCATGAACTCTGGAAAGCATGTGCCAAGTAAGTTGGCTTGGATTTTCCAAGAACTGAAGTCAAACATGCAGGTTGAAATGAAAGGTTTTGGTGATCTGTGTTATGTAAGCATGAGGTGGGAAACAGCATATTTAAAACAGGGTCTGACGGTGCCTTTTTGTTGTGCTGTTAGTAGGTTTGTGGCTCAGTGCACTAAACCTGCTTGATCTTTGTCAAATTGGTATTGGACCACACCAGCTCAAAGAGGTACCTGGAGATTCTAGACCCTGAAAGCTGTGATGAGCGCTAGAGGTCTCTTTGAAAGGTTTTCAGGAAGAGTGGTATTGGAACTAGGATTTAATTCTAAGAGCTGTTCATTGCAATGGAAAGGGCTTAGGAAATGAGAAGTTTAAAAATATGGACAGCACTGAAAACTACAGAGTAGCTTTAATGAACAGTAAAATAATGGCAAATTGTCACAGGATCAGTGGCAGTGGGAGAGAGCTGTTGGGAAAATGCTCCTATCTGAATAAGCTGCTTCCTTTCTATGTTCTTTGTGCATTTTTTTTCCTTGTAAGCAAGGTAAACTTAATTACAGTATAGAAGTTAAACTATTGTACATTGCCAAACTGGCCAGTTGAGGTTCATCAGGGCTGTATAATATTACTTGAATTTTTTTTACTAGTTAGTACATTATCTTAATGTATATGATCCTCTGCAAGTACAGTATTTAAAGCATCCTGCTCAGTTGTGTGACAGTTCTCTAAAATAAATTCATATTTGTTGGACAGAAAGCCACTCCACACTCTACTGTGAATATCAAACATTTTTCAATAGGAACAAGAGAAATCTAACCTACCTATCCAACAGAAGTCCTGTTGGGATAGATTTCTCAATCAAAAATAAAATCATATTCTAATATACTTCATTTCTTTTAAAAACTAAATTTAGAAGTATTGGTGTTAACTACTGAGCTTAATGACTTCAGTAGTGCATCAAGACTGTTTTTATCCCAGTGAATAAGCTGCGGTCACCAAAGGTCACCAGATCATACATCTGAGCTCAGCCCAGTGAATAAAACAGATAATAAAAATGAAATACCTTTGTCTAGAATATATAGAGGTGTGAAAAAGCTGCATTCACTGCCAGAATAAACTTGGGTAGTTGTTGATTTTTGTATTGAATACAAGGGTCACAAAAATATTTAGGTAGTTATTGTTGTCAAGTAAACACAAATTAACTCTGCACCCGGTCATCCTTGGACATGAGTTGTGATCTCACTATCATAGCATACATCTGTAACACAGCTGCAGTTACTCCTGGTAGGAGCTGTACCTTCCATCTCAAAACAGCTGGAGCACATGAGAGCTGCAAACATGTCTGTAATGTTGCTTGCACAGAGAAGCTGCAGAACACACTCATGATGCAGACAGAGGTGTGTATAGCACTTAGGAAACCTACATGGAATCTCTGTAGTATTAGAAATGACTTAAGGGCTATCTACCTAGATAATATAGCACCTTTTGCAGCATTTGCTGGATTTTTATTCCTGAAAGTAGAGCTATAGTTTTTAAGCCTTTTACTTGGATGTCAATGTTGAAATAATTTTATAATAAAGTTTTATAAATGGTTGCATGGTATATTTTTTTTTTTCTTCAATGAAGTCTAGTGCAAGCAATGGCCTTTATTTTAAGTCTTATCACATGGAGTTGAGCAAAGCAACTTTGATACTGTGTCAAATAGATGTAGCAGGGGAGAAACACTGAACCAGGAGTCTGTTTAATGTTGCATATGCTGAGAGTTTACCTAGTGCCTAAAATCAGTGCATCGCCTCACACATCTCCTTATTCTTTCTAATTAGGATACCATTCATCTTAGGAGAATTTTTCATCAGTGTACATTCTACTCTCTAAAAGGTCTGGGTTTTGTTCAGCCGCAAAGAATGAACATTCACTATTAGTTTTAAATTAAAAGCCTCTCTACAAGCTCTGAAGCAATGGGACAACTGGCTTTTAATAGCTGGTTTGTAAAAGAATGGTAGTTCTTAGGTGCAACAGACTGTGCCATGATAGAACAGTCCTGTACCACTGCTGCTTTAGCAGCCTTGTGTTTGCCTGGGAAGGTCCTGCATCTCTCTTAATTTTAAGAAGATAGAGTAACCATAAAAATGTGTGTAGGTACTTTACCTGAAAGAGGAGAGGTGGAACTTCCTGTGCTCTAGCTTGCATCCATTGCCCCTTGTCCTATCGCAGGGCACAAGTGAAAAGAGGTTGGCCCTTCCTTCTTGACACCCAGCCCTCATATATTTATACACATTAATTAGATCCCCTCTCAGTCTTCTCCAGACTAAAAAGCCCCAGGTCTCTCAACCTTTCCTCAAAAGGCAGGTGTTCCCAGTCCCCTAATCATTCTCATAGCCCTCTGTTGGACTCTCTCAAGTAGATCTCTGTCCCTCTTGAACTGGGGAGCCCAGAACTGAATACAGTACTCCAGGTGAGGGCTATGGAGAAGCAATACACACGATGTCCCTGTTTCATGGTGAGATATGCAGATAGCCCTCATACCATGGCCAGTCAAGAACACCACCGAGAACTTTCCTCTGGCTGGTCCCAAAGTGGCTGAGCTATTTTACTACCTTATGGCTACTTGGCAGACTGCAGGTTGTGAGGAAACCAGTGGGGAAGTGTAGAGCAAGAAAACTTACTCCTTGTGGAGAAGGACCAAGCTAGGGAACATTTCAAGAACCTGGACAGACACAAGTCCATAGAACCTGATAGGACGCACAGTAGGTGATGAGGGAACTAGTCAATGCCATTGTGAGACTCTCTCAATCATGTTTGAAAGATCACAGCAATCAGGGAGGCAAAGAGTGTTCCTAAAGACTGAAAGAAAGCTAGCGCCACTCCTACCTACAAGAGGAAGAAGGAGGATCTGGGGAATGACATGCTGATCAGCCTCACCTTTACTCCTGGGAAGGTGATCAACAAAACAAACATAGAAAGGACAAGAAGGTTATAGGGAGTAGTCAGCATGGATTTATGAAGGGGAAATAATTCCTGAACAACCTGAAAGCCTTCTAGAATGAGATGAGTGGCCTGATGCATGACAGGAGAGCTGGAGAGGTTGTTTAATTTAACTTCAGCAGGACTTTCCACACCGTCTCCCATCACACCCATCTAGACAAACTGATGAAATATAGACTATATAAGTCAACAGTGAAGTGGATTGAAAAGTAGCAAAACTTCCAGGCCTAAAGGGCTGTGATCAGTGTCACAAAGGCCAGCTGAAGGCCAGCTGTCGGTAGTGTACCACAGGTACC